>DWPA01004407.1:0-12859 GCA_018251375.1 Calpodes ethlius | reverse complement strand
CTGGTTCTCTCGAAGGGCAATTATCGAGCCCGAATGAAAATCATACACAAAAACTGTTTGAGACCAATAACAATGTGAGAAGTATTGCATCAAAATTTGAAAATAACTCACAAAACTCATCTATTGACAATGAAAGATCGCGTGTTGGATATGTAGGAATAAGTGCGAATAGAGATGTAATAAATTGCTCAAATCAGTCCAATGCTGGGATATACAATCGACGTGCATCCTCGTCGTCTATCGATCCTAAACAAATGGAAGAGGAATTTGGCGATCAAAAATTAAATAACAATGGTGTTCAATATGGCGACCGCTCCAAACCGAAAAAGAAATCCGTATCGTTTTGCGATCAGGTAATACTGGTAGCTACTGCAGAAGACCAGGAGGATGACAGTTATATTCCAAATCCGATTCTAGAACGTGTTTTAAAATCGGCGATGAATAAACCCGAAATGACTACAGTACCTTTGCAGACAGAAAAGCCTTCGCTCCAAAGACAAGATTCATTCGACAGCCAGTCTTCGCGTTCTACGATATCATCCTTGTCACAGACGTCATACGTACCGAACGACGCTAACCATGGTGAGTACTTCAGAGTACAAAACTCGTATCCTACGTATCAAGTTGCGCAAACACGACCGCAGCAGCAATATAACCCACAGAAATCTACTGCAATACATGGAGCTAGCACACCGGTTCAAATAAATCAAAATCAAAACAGCACAAATAATACCCAAATATATCAAGCGCTTCCTGCTAACAGTGCTAGTTCTCCACAAAATACGACCAATTCCATTCCTTATAATCAACCACCTGCAGCCTACCCGAATCAAAGCAACGTAAGCCCTCCAAATTTCAGCCAAAATCCCTCTAACAGGTTAACCCCGACAGCCCATAACCCTCCTTACATGTCAAAACATATTCCTAATCTACAGAGACCTGTACCCAATACCTACCCTCATCCACCGAGTCAACTGCACCAAATAAACCAACCTCCCAATAACGCCTACTACCATAGACTGCCGCAGCACTCTGCCTCTCCCACTATTCCTTCAAATAACTACAGTACAAACCGTCAGTATAATCAAAATACACAAAACAGTAATTCTTCGCCTTACCAAAGTGTACCCACCAATTCGCTGGCTTACCAGAGCTACCATAACCCACCGACAAGCTATGCAAACTCCGATTATTCTAGTCGATATCCGCAAGTAAACAGCGGGAATCACTACAGTGCCCATTCACCGTATCAGAGAGTTCCTCCGCCGCACGGCGACATGTCCGTCGACAATTATAGCAATAATAATTATCAAAAAATCGCAGGAAACTATTACCTCGAAAACAATAACCAAAACCGAGCGTCGGACGTGCGGCATTACGCTAATGCGCAACAGCAGCAGCGTCCGATGTACAGTCAAAATATCAGCGATAACGTAGCTAATAGCGAACAGTATCAATACGGCCAAAATAATTATAATCCGTATCAACATTTGCCACCTCCCAAACAAATTCAGAAAAAATCAGTATCGTTTGAGCCCGGCACTAAGGGCGGCACCGAGTCGCCGGTCCCGCCTCAGATGAATAGTAATTATTCTAGTGGAGATAGTCAACAGAGTGCCCTAGCGGGCCAAAAGTTGCCATGTAATTTATGTCGTAAAAAGACTGTTAACCCTCCAGCGATATACTGCCCAGACTGCGATTTTTATATGTCAAGGTTTAAGCCACGCTCATAACACTAGGTCAAAGATTTAAAAAATATTTTAAATTCAACAACCGAGTGGTCAATATGACATAAAGAACTTTATTGTTCAGTGAATGTGGTGCCACGAATAATCGATATAACTAATTAAATTTAAGAATTTATTTAATAAATATACTCATAGTTATGTAAATTATATTAATGTTACAATGTAAATAAAAAATGAACTGATCTCATTTGAGGTATAATTTTAAATTGTAAACTTATCTCCCTCCTCTTACCTGATAATATTGTATCGATGTAAAATACCCAATATAATATTACGAGTCTATTAATAAAAGTATAATAAGCTTATTTTTGGACTACAAACTTTAAAAATGATAAATTTGAAATAAAATGATTCAATTATATTTATGTGTATTATTTCCTTTCAACTGCCCGATGATAATTATGTATTAATTTGGTAAATGCATGTAAACATACTCAATAGTCAATTTACTCAAAGTACCATCTCCTCCGTGTAGAGAGCTACAGTAATAAGAATAAGTCAAGTTTTGTAATCATTTAAGTTGTAAGTAAATTAAACCGTCACTGCACCGTATCAAAGTATATTATTAAGTTTAAACAAGAGTACCATGACTTACTCTTGAGGAAAATGATTGAAACGGATCCCTTATAATTTCGTCATTGTCGTCCAGTAGGAAAACTATCAGGGTGACTTAGGGCCTACAAGTAAGCGAGGCCTAATACACTATAACACAATAATGATATTTTATTATCAGCGGGTCTAGACAAATCGATTTTCTATTCACGGTCACACTTCAACTATATAGATCAAATGGTATTATTTTTTACACCAAATGTCATTCCCATACACTTTTTAAACATGAACATGAATAGAAAACCGATTTTCAAGTTTAGCCTGTTACAATTACAGTCTTCGTATGATAATTATGGTCAAGGGTTACATTGAAAATGTCACTAGTAAGTGACGTGAAATCTATTAACACACCTGAATATATTTCATTTAAATCAAGCAAGTAGTTTTGAAATTACAATCATTTTAGTTTTCCATAATCCAAATTTTCACGCGGGCGCATCAAGCATATGTGATGTCATACCTTACGTACCTACTGTATGACACATAAATCTTGTTATAAATACACTACACCTACGTTCGACCACGATAACTTTTTAAGTTGAAGTTTTGTATGTGAAATGTGCAAACTGTGAAACGAAATCTCTTCATCAGTATAAATCCCCTTGTAATATTACATGAAATTCATTAAGAGCTGTCCCCGCATCTTCCTTGACACACATACGCCCTTACGTGACGGTGATGACGTACCATCAGATGATCTGTGTACTTAAGGCAAAAAAACGGCCACGTGTGTCAGACGAGCCACGCTCAGTGGGGGGTACCCTAATTCTAAATTTAATCTACTAGGTATTGCTTATTAATCTACTTAGCTCTTATTAAATAGATAAAAAAATACGAGCTGTCAATCCAACTGGTGTTAATTGTGATAAGTCAGTTATATCCGTGTTGTAATTTTGAAATTCTTTCAAACAGGGGTCATTTTGGATCTGAGTTATACTGAATAATAATAATAATTTTAAAGAACGTGCTCCGTCCTAAAAAAACTTGTACTCCAGTTATTATTTTAGAACTTGGAACATTCGGTAAAGTTCGAGTTGTCGGGACAAATTTGACCAAACAATACGTAGCTTTACAAATGCAAAGATGTTAAGGTTGGATAAGTCAAACGTATTTACCTGTATTTGTGACGAGTACGACCAAACCACATAATCATGAGAAAATATTTTTTCAAAATAAGTCAACCGCTTTACTTTTTTTTTCTTCTGTTATGTATTATGACACAATTGTAATTATAAATTGCCCTTCAGAGAAAAAAAAATGCCATTCAAATGGAGATTGAGCGTAAGTAGAAAAGCGGTTTATTTAGACCCCGAGTTCCACAAATACATACCTAAATATTCGCCTGTGAAGACGATATATATAGAATCTTATTCTTTTAAAAGATTAAATATTGAGAACGAAGAGAAAAAAAAACTTTTTAATAAGAGCCTTTCATTAAAAAGTTCTCAAGTTCTCAAACGTATTTAAAAAAAAATATTTTTAATATGTTTTGACGTCTAATATAATTTTCTATTTCGTGTAAAAAAACAAATATAAATATAAGATCTCGTTTGAAATTAAAACTTAAAATAAGTTTTGTCTTTATTCTAAAGGGAAAAAATCGAAATAGATCCAGTATTACATAAAGTAATATAAGTATCCATAGTTCCATTATTATTGTCTATCTATGATTTGGATTATATTATATACAAAATAAATAGTTTTATTAAAATCATCATGTAGGTCTGTTAAACAGCTCCTTATTTCTGGTTACATATTGGCTAGACATACTGTGGTATTGAGTAAAGTAATACATATCCTGTGGCATACAGCTATCTACTCTATGGCCAAAGCATGGTAAACAGGTGTTGCCAGATGATAAATTCAAATAACTACATGAATTAAGCCATATTGTGAAATAGTAAACAATAATCATCACATTTACTTTAATATCAAATGAGCATTCATTGTTGTATAACTCGTATTGTATTTTAAAGAATTATTTTTAAAACTTTTACTTACATATTAAAACATTGGTTTTGTCAATAATAAAAGTAACTTTTAACTTATCGTATCCTGTTTTTATTTGAAATTATTCGGTCACCAGATGACACACACACACCTATATAAATGTCTTGACCAGAGCAACGGTTTACAATTTCATACAATTTTCACTCTTAGGTATCTATATCTAATTTTATATATCCGATTATAATATAATTAAAGAATTATTCTGCTCACGTCTCCGAAAGTTTATGAATTAATAATAAAATTATAGAGGAACGCCTATCGTTTTTTACCAAAGGAACTCCTCGACAGCTCATAACACGGGTAAGATATAATATGTAAAGGAAAATTTAATTCAGCTAACAGGATTGTTTTCTTACAAAAAAAACTAGTTTAGCTTCAATATGAATAGCTAAACTTATTTTTCACTGTAATACAAAATTTGCCGGGTCAGCTCGTTCTTTCTTAATCATTTTTGTAATACTATACTATAAATTGTAGTATAAGCTAAAGATGGATAAGAAAAATATATTTTATTCAGCTCTATGTAATATTATTTCAGAAACAAAAACCTAAAAAAATTAGTAACTTTGTGAACAAACTTGGAAATTGTTAATTATATGGCAACACTGTCATGGAAATGTAGTTTGGAAAGTAAAGAAACATAAGTTGGCACTTTGGCAGTTCTTTAATGGCGACCGCTAGTGACGGGCTGACGGTCGTCAATCTTCTGTTGACACTGTTTATTATTTAGAATATTAGATAGATACTGTGTTTACGTAAACATGACGGGGATTTTACCTACTTACCAGCGCTTCGTGAATGGGGTTCCCGTGCCGTCCATATCCCGACGCTCATTTCGACTTCGGGAGAAATATTTGATTGTTTCTGTACTTTTGACATTCGGAATCGTATGGCTAGGCGCTCTATTTTACTTACCAGAATTTAAAAGTTCTACTAGTGTGAACGATAGTGTTTACAATGTGTACAAGCGAATTCAGAAAGCTGGACCCGAGCTGCTCATGCCGCCTCCCCTCGCTCAGAATGAAGTTGGAGAGTTTCCCGTCGTGGGAATTGTTCGTCATGGGGAAGAAGGTGATGATCCACATATAGTTGAGGATAGAAACCGTCTGCGAGCTAAGATCGAAGAGGACATGAGCATGAAGGTGTTGGAAAGACCTCAGTTCGATTTAGCACCTTCAGTATCCTCATCATCATCTCGCGGCCCGGGTAAGATGACCGTGGATGCGCTGGACATGCCGGTAGCCGCGAACAACGCAGTAAGCAAACATGTGTCTCCAGCAGGACCTAAAGCGCAAGGCTCAGAGAAAAAGTATGAAGTTGTTCCCATTCCTCCTGACACAGATGAGAACATCAAACACAAATTGGAGACAATTAAAGAGGTAAGAATTATATCTAATTTCATAATATTCTTTCACCGGATCCATGGAAATGGATGTAGCGCATATTTTTTGTCTTATATTATATTATGACTGACTTGCACTTTTACGTTGAAATTAGTGTGTAATTCTATTTATCAAAGAGCTTCAATTACACACTAATTAATGTTTTATTTTCTTTAAAAATGTACCATCACTAACATTACTTGTACATGTTAGTGATGGTACAATTAGGTTTCTGCACAAATCCTCTATGTTAGTCGTAACCATATCCAATTTTAGTATTGTACTGAAATATCACACTCCTACATGTAATATATAAATATATTTGTTGATTTGTTTGTCTAATTCATGTCTTTGCTGACATGAAGTAAAAAAATTGTCATACTCAGCTTTTGCATGGTGGGCCAAATTAGTTTTTTTTTTAACCTAGGAAGGACATATAGCTTATACGGCAAAACAATACATCATGAATATAGAAGTTGAAGAAGAAGAAACAAAATCCGATGAACTCTCTTGAATGTAAATCTCTAATTTATTATTTTAAACTTTGAATTAGGATAAGTTTTATAAAGACACTTTTTAATCTTTTTATTGCAATGTAAATCGCAATTAGTGGATTTATTTCAAATGTCTCTGAAGAACCTTGGCGATTCATTCATGCATACAACTGCAGACTAAATAAAAAGAAAATCCGAGAAACATTAATAAAAAGTGTTGAAGTCTAACTAGGTGAGTTGATGACATTATGAATAGCTTGTGCTCTCTTAAATAACTGTACTATAAAGGACTTCTTCACTGAGGCAACTTTAAGGCATAGTAACAAGTTTTATAACCAGCTTTATGTAACTATATATATAAAGCTTTGAGGTCGAGCAATTTATAATTAATCATTAACGAGGATGTCTAGGTTTATTTGCCATAGCAATAGAAATTATTGTAATAAGCTTACTGCAAATTTTGTGCAGTTAAATTAGGCTTTACAAAAAATATTGAACATAAAATTCAACAGACACTCTTTTATAATATACTAGCTGAAGCCTGCGCGCGTTGCTACACCAACACGAGCTACCACGGAAATATATGAAATAAATTGCAATGACAGTGGCGCCACCTGTCGAAAATTGTTCGTACCTACTTAGAAACCTTCATGAGCTCATACACAACAATGTTGCTAAAGATCATCACAGGATTAAATGTACCATTTACAATTCTATAAAGGACATACAGAGAAATATTCATTTTTATATATAAGAAGAAGTAGAACTTGTCCAACTAAACTGCAGCCATATAACTGTAACATAATTGTCTTGTGAGAACTATTTCAAATATTCAGCCATGTGTCATGAAATGGATGTTTTAGTGAACTTGTTGTAAAGAGCATTGTTAACTTAAATAGTTTAGTTGGTGTAATGTGCTCTCTCAGCAAGACCTCTTGAGCACGTTCGACATTAATTTCACCGTGGTCGATGACCGCGAGGCGCCGGCGACATCGCT
This sequence comes from Calpodes ethlius, assembly GCA_018251375.1. Classification (NCBI taxonomy): domain Eukaryota; kingdom Metazoa; phylum Arthropoda; class Insecta; order Lepidoptera; family Hesperiidae; genus Calpodes; species Calpodes ethlius. The sequence goes on along the minus strand of DWPA01004407.1, from coordinate 5,616 downwards.
ACACGCTTGACATCATGCATGCATACATATCAAGTGAAATTGCTGCGTACTTCTTAAATATTCCGTGCTAATACTCCTCTCGACTTTAACGATCAATACGTTGTATGGAATCCCTGTAGTTTACTTGCCTTTAATATTTTTTGGGGATCCGTAACCAAAACGGAACCAGTCTAGTTTCGTCATGTTGTCCGTCCGTAGCTTAGCACACAGACCCCTTAGTATTTGAGCAAGGTGTAATTTGACAAGTGGTTAAATCTTAATTTATTTTTCCAGGATACTTCCTTTGGCTATCATGGCTTCAAAGCATGGCATTTATTATTAGGCATTTTATTTTCTGGTCTGCCTTAATATCATGAGATAGATTGACAAAAACGTTAAGGGTTTGCAAAGACCATTTTTAGGTTGAGGATTTCATAGCGAAATATTTAGCTTAAAAGCGTTAATTTTGATCAATCAGGTGCCCCCGCCATTGGCGAACTTAATGGTTGGTATTAGACATGTAAAAAAATCAGCTGCAGCAGTATAATGAAAAAAATTAAAGAAACTATTTCGGATTTAAAATTTAATAAGTAACAGAATATATTATATTATTATAATTATAGACTATTATTAGTCTATCTATCTATCAGCCTTTAAAGGTCCGCTGCTGGACATAGGCCTCCCCTAATTTGCGCCACTCAGACCGGTCCTGAGCCTTCTGAATCCACAGAATACAAGATATCTTCTTCAGGTCGTCTGTCCATCTGGTTTATGATAATAGTAGTAATAATCAACTTCCAACTATGTAACTGTAAATTATCCGTGCGTGCCTTAAAAAGAACGAAAGTATTCTCTTTACGTTTGTTTATACATTTGTGTCTTAACACGTTTTATGCTTTTCTATTTTATCTGTCGTGTAAAAAAACATCGCGCAACGGCGGAAAACAAGTTACTTTTGTACAATGAATTATACGAGAAACTTGTTTTTTTAAATGATTCGTATATTTCCTATAATAGGTTAAAATAAACGTATCCGCCCTGATAGCATTTATGTGTAATATTCAACTATCAATTAATCTTTAACAGATACATAGTTCGTTTTATGGGTAATGTGGATGAATAGTTGCATGGATGGTAGGTCGGACGCATGAACCCTTAAAATTATTTTAATTACAGGACGTGAATCGAGCCGCCTTTTATTAAATCACTAATAGGTACTGATGATATCGTACGTAATGTGTCAGCAATTAATCTACATAATAAACAGGTTCAATTTATAGGTTTAGTAAGGTTTACAACAAAAAAGCTATGTAACTCCAATGAGTTATATCGCGGAATATACTATATTACTTTTTTCTTATGTCTCCAAATTAAACAAGAAACATACTACAAGGTATTATGAAACCAAGCGAACGAACAAGTCCTTAGTTATTCTAAAACGCGAGATTTATTTGCAGCAAAAGATAGCAGAGTGCATTCGAAAAGCTTTTTAATCTGTCTGCTGTCTGGTAGTGCACGCGTAGTGCACCGGGCGGCGATCCGAATGCCGTATATTTAAAATATTCCGTGTCTCACACTTGTGCATCGTTCCACTTTCCATTTCTCGATTTGTGGATGGCTGGCTGTGAACGAGGCGCATCTGACCGTTTCGTAAGACTTTAATTAACATAATTATAGAAGACTTAAAGTAAACAGTCGAATAATGACACATGCAATCTGATGGTGAGTCACCTTCGCCCATGGATTATAGTAACTCCAAGAACATTAGTGACGCGTTGCCGGCTCTAAAATCACGGAAGAATACATACTTGTACGAGTGAGATGGCGTTCAAACATTGCGTCTTAGAAAGAGTGTGGTTGTTAGCTTAACGAGTAAAATACCTCAGCACCAGGCACATGTACTAACAATCGGAATTAAACTGGTTAGTTAAGGCCCTAGCTATTTCCAGCTAGAGAAACTTTTGACCGTGGTTTCGTCCACTGTTCAGCTGGGTACACAATGACCAGGGGAAATTGGCTTGGGCTTGAAATGGATGGATCCAAATCTAAATTGAGTATAAAAAATCCTTACACTTAGAAAAGATAAACTACACTTAAAAATTATTGGGGTCCTATAAGTTCGAGGTATTTAAGAATAAATTGGATTATAATATCTGCCCATATGTAGACTCAGCAATAAGAAGAAGGTTAAAGAATCAGAACTTATGAAAAGTTAAGCAAATTTCAAAAATTGAGCTTTGTTTTTGGCACCGAAAGTTCGAATCTTAAGCTATATTTTCTTAAGTTTGTCGTATCTCATATGATACTTTGTGTATATAAACTGGTCAAGTGTGTGTCGGGCCGCAGATAGTGTAGGCTTTCGTTTCTTGAACAGTTTTAGTGGCTTCAATAAAAAATATTTGGAAACACATTTCTGGGTTACCAATTTCAAGCGCTTTTTAGTAACTTATAATTTGGCATTATTCCAAAGATCCTTGCATTATTGCAACGATCCTTGCTCTGTTAACCATAGGAAAGTATAGCCAGGTTCGGTTACTAATAATAAATGCACAAAAGCTGGTAACGCACAATAGTGATGTGGTGGCACAGTATACAGATTTCCGCTGTATTGTGTTCAAAGAATCCGAACAGTTAACATTGCACAATAACAGGTCGTGTGCAGTATCCGGTATAGCTCGACCTATCTCTATATTTACTGTTGTTGCGGTACGCTTTCCCTCTTGACCTCAAGCGACGGGTCTTATATAAAAGGTGAATGTTGAATGATTTTCTTCTGTACCTATTTTATGTTAAATGCTTTTCCTTACAAGATTGTGTCACTCGTATTTTAGTACGTACAAAATGAGCAGTCTGTAAGTAAATGGTTGTTAAGTCATCTAAACTCAACCTTAAAGTGACTCAAACTACCTCTTTAACTTTGTGCTGTGATTGAAGTGAAATGCCCCATTTTAAAAGTAGGTACTGACATGGTATCGACTTCCGTGGGAAAGAAACCCATAAACGTATTGTAAACACCGAAGTTGAACACGTTTCGAACTAGCTTATTTCAATACAATTTACCATTAGCTGGTTAATGGCGCTAAGTTTGCTAACGAGTTTATTATACGATATCTTTAGTTCAAAGCGAATTTCAGCTGATCTTATGTAGCTGAATGCACTGGTTGGTAAGTTTAGATGAGACTAACTGGTTCAGACGCTTCCAAAAACTATACAACAGAAATTGAAATCACTGTAGGGAGAATCACTTATTCTACTTTGTACCATAATTAGTTCTTCCGACCCAAGGCCCGCTAAGAAATCTCAATAGCGTGAGTCAGCACTAAATTTAATAGCGTCATCTCTTGGCGGGTTGAAGAACTATGTATTTATATATTATTATTAAACAAATTTATTAGCGCCATCTCTTGACAGACGAAAGACAAGTTTATTGATTCTAAACACTAACGCCGGTGCCATTTCAACGATTTATACAAGATTCTATTAGAAATGTGATTAGCTGCGTAGTTTTATTGCTTCATCAAACCTATTAGGTATAATTAAAGGAAAATAACGTTCCTTAAGCGGAATTATGTTGTACTTTGTATCGCAGTTATAGAGACAGATTATGGTATTCTTGAGGATAGATTTTGGTGTTGAAATCCATTGAATTATTTGAAGGTTATCCAATTTAGTCTGTTATATAAATTATAGTACTTCACCGAAAACGAAGGTAGAAATAAATAGTTAAAGCCTACTAGGTATTATTTGTCTTATCGTAAATTAGTTATTATGACGTGTTCGCATATTAATAATGACGTGGAAAATTTTCAAATAATAACTAGAGTATTGGATGTTTTCATGTCAGATACAATGCACTTGGCAAAGCAAAACTTTGAATCAAAATACGTAAGAGGCACTTATTGCGACTAAACAATTAACAGTGCTTACTAATCGATTGTCATCACAATTGATACTTTACAGAGTGTATGTTACATACAATACTACACTAAAATTTTAGGTACGACATTTACCGCCTCGTTTCACGAATATTAATTTTGCAATTCTATTGTCCCATTCCACGTTATAAAGAGATGCAACACGTATGTTCCGCGAATATTCGAATTTCAATGACCATAAACGACACAATACGAATACTTTTCGAATATCACCGGGTAAAAAGTGGAATTGACAGAGACGAGTCTTGAACAAAACCAAATACCGATCGGTTTGGTGTTATTTTGGAGCGTGGGCTCCTCTGCGTGTAAATATTTCAAACTTGACGTCAGTCATATAATTGCTTTTATTGTTATGGTCAATTATATTATCTGCATTTTTTTGTGTCTGCATAAGTTATTATGATTTGTGAAATTGAGGTGCGTAGACGACGAGTCAATAAACGCGATTGACGCAAATAAGTTGTAACATTTGTTTAAATACAGAAACAACTGTTAATACTGTGCTCTTGTTAAACAAATACTAATATTGTTTATTGTGCACACATGGGAGATAACAACATCAGTTATACAGTGCGAGTTTCATTAAGGTGTTTAAGTATACCTTTGGGTAGAAATTCAGACGGTAATAGATGGACATATAGATAGTAGGTACGTAGGACGCATAATTTGTAATAAAAAATAAGATGTATGTGAATGCATATAAATAAATAGATACGAAAATATTTACATACATAAATAATTATATACTTAATTCTATAAATACATACAATGATGATTGTTGCTTTGATTAGGCAACCTTTTAAAAAATGGCTTAGTTATATTTAACTGAAATTGTAAAAAAATCGCAGAATTTGATCGGCGTGCCAACCAAACAGAACAAACTTAATTGAAAGGCATTGTTATTTGTCAGTGTAGGCAACATTAAAAGTATCGGAGAGACCTTTTGTGTTGTCGGTAACGCTAAGATCTAGTTTATATCGGTATCGGGTTCGATACGTTGCCGTAAAGTGTCGAACGTAACGGCACATCGTCGCTGGCGGTGGTTGACACACTTTCGTACGGTACCAACTCATCACCATAAACTCTCAGATGTGTATGACACTTTCGTACCCCAAGTCACATGTTATATGTTTATACTGTAACATGATGGTAAGGATATGAGAAAAAAAAATATATATAGTTTAATTTTTAATGTGTCGTTTTCCTATAAATAAACAAATTAATAGTGAATCTATTATGAAACGGATTTTTATAGGCGATGTTAATTGCAAAATTAATTATACTATAACTTGAGAAAATACGGGACCTACGTGGATTTATTTTACCAAAAACTCTATCCGTAAATCCATTCACACCATGCACTAAAATTGTATATGAGTAATTTTATGGACAGACTGTTAGGTATTATTATAAACAATCAAAATTCGAGGACAAACAATCGTTACATTCCACGTTCACGCTCGCCTATGACGTGGTGTCTTCAAGAAATAAGTGAATAGGCGCTAAGTTAGTGCGCTTACCGTCTCGGACAGCATCTCCACCTACCATTATGGGATTATGGTCAAATATTACCTTATAATACTTAAGTAAATAAAACATAATTAGATTCTTGTCCTATCTGGGAACTAAGTACTCTTTATACCAAATCCGGTTCGGCCCTTGGGTTTGCCAACCTGTTCAGTACATCAACACTGCGCAACTT
>DWPA01004406.1:0-12859 GCA_018251375.1 Calpodes ethlius | reverse complement strand
GAATGCAATACAATCTACGGGGATTATAATACAGTTATATGTGTTAATCGAGTGGCCAGTCCGTCACAGAAGCACCCAAGCGTTATGAGGTGCAGTACGATAGCTGGCACCTGTTCATTATGATTCCTGTTAACGGGACTGTCGTACCGTTGCACATTCTCTCACTTTACTAAAAAAACTGACAGTTAAGGAACTATACATTGTTGACTTCATTAGTACAGCGACAATACAACTCATTTCCTAACAGTTTTTGTTTCATCACGTGAGGGAAAGAGGCTTTAGCTAAACAGACGTATAAAAAGAGATTTGCAAGCTTTATTATTACGTATTAAATTAGGGTGTGTGGGTTACGTCATTAAAAACAAAATCCCCAGGAGGCTTACTTATCTATTCATAGCAGGTTACTAGAAGCGTTAATAAAATTTTCCCACTTATGGTCATTTTCATCTATGGCGAGTAATATATATGACATACTCGTTATGTAGTAAATTATGTATAAGCGCTTATTTCCTTTTATGCCAGATTACATATAAAGTGTCCTTAAAAACTAAAACCAGATTTATCTTCACCTTCTGAGAATTTCTGAAGCCATTTAGGATAACAAAGTAATTTTAAATTTAACAAAGTTATTTCCATAAAAATAAAATACTACATTTTAGATCATATTGTTTCTAAAGATTAAGTCAATTGGTGACCGTAAAAACTGTTGAACAGAATGCTTAAGTAAAAACGCTTCACGCTTCGCAAGCCTAATCATGTTTGTTAATACTATAGCGTGTAATAATCCATTAAGTTTCCGTTAATGAGTGTGATGGGTAAAAATTCATCGTTATTTGAACGCTATGAGAATTATCAATTCTGAATTTTTATTCATTTCCACACGCAATTTTCAACGTTATTCCCAGCTCGTATGTTGCGAATTTCCCTCGAGGTCTTATTGTATTTTATTCAGTTAATCGAGTGAACACACGATCGTAAACTGCAGATATTACTGCCTGGTCAATCACTCGTCATTTCACAAGAACGGAGTATTTCTGGCATGTAGCTTACTATGTAATTCACTCGTTAATGTTCCACATTATTTCACTTCTGAACTGTTGTCGAGCAAATCTGTAGTTTACTTAGAAATTTCACGTAGGTACTCCGTATACATTGATGCAATAATTTCATGATAAGTAGTTGTGATTGATGTGATAAGTAGTGTGTCTCTGTGATATGTAGTCTTTGTAGATTACATCAAGCGAGCTTGCTACAATAATACTTGTGTCGTAGACTTATACCATTTTTCTCATGTAAAGTCATGCTTTTCAAGTCATGTCACCAAGTCTATATTTAAACAATCTTCAAGTTTCCATATTCGACCGTCTTGATTTTAATAACACACACTTTTCAATTTTTCAAGCTCGAGCATTAATTTCAAGTCGACGATTAATTTTATTGATTTAATTTAATTTAATATCCAGTTGAATTAATCGCTGTTTTGTTCCAGGTGTCACGTATCTCAGCGGCGAGAACTTCTTAGACGTATTGGACAATGGCGCAGACTTGTGCCAGTTGGCTGCGGTCATCCACGAGCGCGCTAGAGAGGCACTGCAGCAAGGACTGATCGTGGGGGTCAGTTATAAATTACTAATCAATCACTCTATTAAATAAATATCCTGACAGATATAAGTAATCTAAGTAATTACCATGGCAAGGGAAGGAAATGCTCTTGTTAAAGATTTTTTGATTGTGTTTTGGACAGTTGATGATCATGAAATGCTTTGATCATTTGAATTTGAATCATGTGATCTAAGCACGCGCATAGTAGTCCAGTTAATAAGTTATAAGCTTATTCATATTCAATAACAAAAAATGTTTTACAGCCGGTACCGGCCATCAGAGGGCGCTGCTGGCAGCGAGCAGCGCGGCGCAGCTTCTTCTCACGGGACAACGCGGAAAACTTCATCACGTTCTGCCGGGACCTGGGCGTGCATGAGAACCTGCTCTTCGAGAGCGATGACCTGGGTATGGACTACTACACTAAACACTGTATAAATAGTAATTACACATACCTCCAGCTTAAAAAAATATGACCTTGTATGTAATACATTTGTCTGTCTCATGATGTTTGCTTTGGCGTTACAATTGTTTGTGGCGGATACATTTTTGTGTTAATGCTACAACACTGTGACACGTAACTGGTGTAAAAAAGAGTTCCTCTTCAGATCGAGTATCGGGATTCCTCCAGTCCCTCATGCATGATATCTTGCCTGTCCAAAGATCTCCTTTTGTTGAAGATATACTATACGCTGAAATAATTTGTAATGGTGGTTCATACTCGCAGTGCTACACAACCAGCCACGACAAGTGATCCTGTGTCTGCTGGAGGTGGCGCGGTTAGCGACGCGCTTCGCCGTGGAGCCGCCGGGGCTGGTGGCACTGGAGGAAGAGATCGCGGCCGAGGAGCGAGACTCTGGTCTCGACTCTGCCATGTCGGGCGCCGCTTGGCAGTTCCGCGACGCTTCGCCTGTGCCCGCTGACAAGTGAGACGAAGATATAGTTAGATAAAGATAGAACGAAAAATACCATATAATCATTATCATTGTCATTATGAATGTTTTGTCTTGACAAGCAAAAGGTCTCCGTTTTATCAAGACGGATATCAGTTTTTTATATACGTCGATGACAGATCTGGATTAATTGTTTTGCACAAAACACGTCAATAAAAGTTTGTTCCCGTTTTTTGTCATCTGTGGTGTCTCAACCGTTTATAAGCGCTATTAACGACATAGGAAATCATAATTATGCAGTGAGGGTTAGCTTATTTACTCACATTGTCTTTAATAATGTATCTATCTACAACCTCTTAGTTAATTGCCCAAGAACTGTGAAATAGACCGTTGTATGTTATTGTTTCCACTATTAAATAATTGGCGTATCGGCGGACAATTGCGCCGCTTTGCATTAGTAAGTCTTTCAGAAGAACGCGGATTAAAACAAACCTCCCTCCCCCATACAGAAGATGCGTACGCATATATAATTGCCACTAATTTATCCAAAGTTTACTAATAGATAGATATTGCAAACAACCGTTAGTTAATAACGTCAAACTTAATACAAAACTGGGTACATTAATTCAGAAATTAACATTCATTACCTGTTGTTAGCATTATTAGTTTGTATTATATAAGATATTGTGTTATCCAGGTCCGCTGAAGACGCCCTGCCTTCCTCACCGGAACCAAATGACGGTAAGCGGTTTTTTTACACATATGTTTATTGTCACAATCCACTATATATTACATACAACTGTAGTTCGAAAAAGCCTTGAAACAAAACCAATCTCTTCAATCTATGACACGGGTTTCTTTTGGCTTAATAAATGTTTTCACTAAATAAAATAGTTTAGAAACGGTTCTAAATTTAAAAAAATATCTTTTAGTAAGTTTCGTAAGGCTTCATCACAATGTTATCCTTTGCTGAACTTAAGACAGGCACATAACTAAAAATGTGAACTCTTCTTAGAACCCATGTCGAAATGAGGGCAATCATAACACGTAAGCTTAGCTAAATAGGTACATATTTTACAGGGCAACTGTCAGTGCCGGATAATGTGGACGCGGAGAGTACCAAGTCGGAGGGCACGGTGGCCAGCACCGACTCGGACGTGCCGCTCAGGCCCACCAACGAGCTTGACAAACGGGTAAACGAAGAATATCCCGACACTATACTCCTAGATACCAGAATCGGGCCAACAAATGAAATGTTTGGGAACGATTAATAAAAAAAATATTCTAAAAATACAGTCTTAAAGGCTGTCAATGTATCAGTTCCAAACCGTTTTGCTGAACCGTTCCCTGCTGTTCGGACTAATTAGTGCCGCCAGCGATGTGTACCGTGATTATGTACTGTTTAAATACATTGTCCCAATTGCATGGATTTTAAAAATCTGCCGTATTCAAGAGCACTTTTTGTGCTAACTACCTGATTTAGGTTACTTATTTTTGTTCAAGTGGCAAGGACCCCGAACTGTGGTATTTGTAACAGATACATCTGTTTTCGGATACTGGACTTTTGTGATGTCTTGTTTGTGTGTTTCCACGCTACCAAGTCTAGTACGAGCTTGTGCATGAGCGTTTACAATTACCTTTTGAACGAGAAACTAGGAAACAGCTAGGCAAACAAGTTGTTCTACCAACGAATGTCCTGTGAATGTCCAGGTGCAACTGGTGACGCGGCTGATGGAGCGCGGCTGCAGCTGCGGCTCGGGTAAATGCTCCAAGCTGCTGAAGGTGAAGAAGGTGGGCGAAGGCCGCTACAACATCGCCGGCCGGAACGTCTTTATACGGGTAAGTAGCACTACACTTTATTATTATTATCTCCGCACAAGGAGTACACACGTAATACACGATGATCATCCCGTAGAGTTGTAAAGAGAACACACATACATACAGACACTCATGCCTCAACAGATACCGTTTTTTTTTAAAACAAAACAGTTATCTTTATTATCCTCCAAATTATCAGCAAACATTTACTTTTCCCCATTATTTTACATGATTACTGGGTCTATTAAAGATTACGCCTTTAAGACAAGTCTAAGAAGTTTTGCGTTTAGATGCACCGTTATATTCATACGAGATTCTAGCGAGAATTCTCACTGGGACACCAGGGCTTATGTATATTCTTGTGATTTCAACACAAAAATGCTGCCATCCACATTAAGGTTCCGGTGGAACTTTTTGAACTAAATCTACAATCCATGAAAATCCATATTATGGAATTAATAATGGTATCAATAGAAATTAAAATGGTATTTTATTGATGATTTATGTTTTTTTATAATTTGTCGTATTCGGTTCAATTATTAGACGTCTTATAAAAATAATTACTTTATATATCCGCAGTTGCTGAAAGGTCGGCACATGATGGTGCGTGTTGGCGGAGGCTGGGACACGCTCGAGCACTTCCTGTCGCGGCACGAGCCCTGCCAGGTGCGCCTCGTCACCAAGGGCAAGAAGGGCGACGTGCTGCCCGTTCCAATAACCCCTCCCGCCCCTCCCGCTCCTCCCGCTCCTTCCACGCCCGATGAAATAGACGGTATAGATAAACTGTCACCCATCCGAAAGTCAAGCGTCTCGCCGGCCAGTAGCAAGGCCTCGCTCAGCAAGGAGCCCTCTCTCGCAGGCACGGTGTCCCCGGCCGACAGCAAAGCTTCCTCCATCAGCGGGAAGATGTCTCCCGTAGATGGGAAGCTGGGAAGTGCCCGCGGCTCTAAGCCGAGCAGCGGGAAGACTTCCCCTCTCCAACGTGCCTCTACACCGATAGACGCCAATTCTAAAACTCTGCGCTCTACCCTGACCCTACCCCTAAACGCACAGCAGAAGTCCCCCGCCCCGACCACCCCGCGCCCTCGCAAGCAATCCGCTCCCACAATCTACAGCACCCCCAGCACGCCGACCGGTAGGGTAGTTAGAACGCCCCCCGCGGAATTTCGTAAATCCCTCACTTCGAGTAACTTGTCTTACGCACCCAAGAAGACGAGGAGCATGAGCCTGGCGCTCCAGGATAAAAAGCCATTCTGCGGGACGGAGCGGCTTAACCAGGCGAAGAAGAAGAGCGGGAGCAGCACTCCGACGGAGCCGCAAACCCCGACCGCGAGGAAGACTCGCAGCCAGAGCCTGGCCTCCACGCCCGTCAATACACCGAAGAAGCCTTTCAACGGTACGACGGCTAAAAAGACGAGGAGCATGAGCCTGGCAAACTCGGTGGATTTCTCTAAACCGCTGAAGAAGAGCGTTTCGATGTCTTCCACTCCCCTGACTCAGGCGGCCATCGAGGAGAGCATCAGGTTGTCCCTGGAAGCCACCATCGCCGACGCGGACGCCTCCAAGAAGCCCTTCCTCCACATCAAAGCGAAATATCGGAGTCCCCCGCCCCGGGAGGTCCCCCCCAGATAATCGTGGCCAACTTTAAATCTCATTCCATTAGTTTTAACGGTTGACACTTTTAGTTTCGCCGGTGACACCTGGCACCTGGCACCCGGCACCCGGCACACGGCTCGTAGCCGAGGGGATTCAAGTTCAATTTACTGTTAGTTCGCGTTAAGTATTCGTTTAGATCTCGTAAGTAATCTCATCTATCATCGTAGTGTGCAGACCGCTGACGCTTCCGAATGTTTCTTATATTCGTAAACACTCCGAGTAATTATGGGTGACTAGTCATAATGATTTTTGTTTTATAACCGTAATGATAATTATGTATAGTGATTAATCGATTTCCAATTGCAATAATGAATCTAATCTTATTTTTAATTTTAATTATGATTTTGAATATTGTTCGTCGGTATGGACGTTTCGTTTGAATCGATCATCTGCAATAAACCGCCATAAATACATATTAAGTTAACTTCGAATTAAATGATACTAGTTAATCGATATTCTTGGGCAATTTATTATAATGTAGACGCTAAATATTTAATTGTACACATATATCACGTATTTAAACCGTAGCTTAGATAAGAATCGTGGCCTCATACACACTAGCGACCTCTACGTTGGGTACAAAATTGTTTTAATGTTCACACATTGTCTATTTTCGTATTGCAAGACGATAAAAATATTTTTGCACTGACATTAGATAGAGCACTAGGTACCTATCGACGCATAAGAGCAATATATTTATAAGTGATCAGGTTGTGATATAGATCGGCTAACGGAGAGGATGACGACAGAGGCATGAATCTGCAGGTTTTATTGTTAATTGTTACCTATGTTATTATTTAAATCGTTCATTTATATTTGGAACAGATCTTGTTTAATCTGTTTCGTAATCAATTTAAATTTAATTACTTTCATTGCTATAATTTTCTTGAAGGTTTTTGATTATATTATTCGATAAACTTTATAGTAGAAGTCTTAATTATTTTATGTTTATTTAAAATCGAATAGAAGGTCTGGCAAATTGTAATTTTATCATGTTCGAAGTAATGATCGACAATATTTAACTTCAGTAGGCGCCGGGTAAGGCATAAATTTAAGTACCAATAGATAGACGGGTAATCAATTGAATGAACGGTCTCTGAAATATGTCAACGAAATTTGAGGCCTTATTATACCATCGTAAGAGCATGTTAAATGTACAATTCTTAGGTAGTTATTTTAGCACGCTGATCACATTCAATATAGTATTAGACCACGTGCACACTACACTGTTTAGCTATCGATTAATTAAATCAAAATTACACCTCATTGGATTAAAAGAAAACCTATGAGAGTGAATGAAATAGTATTCCGTGTCGTGTGCGAGTTGTCTTACATTGGAGTCGTTGATAATCCAATTAGAGCTTACGTCTAGCCGTACCGTAAGAAATAGTTCCACAAAGCCGCAACGTACTGCCGTTCTGCCAACATGTCTACAATTTTGTGCCAACAGTTTTAATATTGTATTTATGGTTGATAATAAACTTTTTTATAATCAATGAGATTATGCTTGTTTCATTATTGACTTCTGAGTCCCACTTTGAATTGAATTATATGCTTTGGATTACGTTGGATAAAATATTGATATCTACTTTCATTACTACTAATTAATCAGATAGCGACAAATATTAAAAAAAATACATAATAAATACAATCTAAGAAATAACTTTTGAAGTTCACGACTTTGTCTAGCAAAAAAAAAATAATCGCAGCACAGCTTTATCAAATGTAGCCGTTGCTTCGCTGTAAAAATAACGCCACCTAGATGGCTAGCAGTCACATAAAAGTACAGCGTCTTGAGTGAGAAAATGTTGGAAAAATTATTAGATTTATAAGGAACTACACTGCTTTGTTTAAATCACCCACCTAGCTAAAAAACCACGAGGACCTTAAGGTAAGCAAATTTTTTATGACATTTACATCATCGATTTGAAAACTTGATACACATCTTCAGTACAAATTACTAGTCACTGTTAAAACTATAAAATTGTAGACAAGCACTAATGATTACAAATTGATCGTTGCAGTAAGTGTAGTCGGGAAAAACCTCACCATTCATTAATACTATTGAAGCTTTGTCTACACGCCTTATCCCTCAATATTGTACGACAATTACCTCTTGTTTATCCTACACCTGACCTTAGCGACTTGTAGATTATAAAGATAATTATTTAAAACATCTTACATAAATTATTTATTTTTATTAATTTAAATATTAGCCCTATTTAATCCGCCTGTGCTGATCTTACTTTATTCTTCCGATAATCGCATAGTGATTAACTACTCTATTTGTCTTTATAATTGTTTTTAAGTTCTTTTCGTATTTATCAACGTGTAACCCGGTATGACGAACATTGCATTTTCTGATTATCGAGATCATGTAAAATAAATACTATTTAAAAACTACAATACCAATAAAATACATATTGGTTTGTAGTTTATTAAAATTCAAGAAACTTCTACTTCTTGTGTTAATTATGATCAGATTCATCATCAGATCAGAACATTAACATCTAAATGATAAAAATTTGTGAAAGATTTCTTTGACGACTGTTAATATGATTCCAGTGCCGCAAGCCAGCGCCCCGCCCCCCGCGCGTGGTCGTCCCTGTGCGGGCCTCGGTGACGCCCCACAAGCGCCGCTACACCTACTACAATAAAATGTTTAAGCCCATGTGCTACGAGCTGCCGCAGCCGCTCAGGATTTCTCTCGTTTGAATGTGCTCGACAAATTATCCCAGTCAACCTTCCCGCGTAGACTATTACGGACTCCGTAACTCATAACCTACATCGCGGTTTTATAAGTGTATCGATTAGCGTATTTTCCACCCACCGTGTACACATACATGTCTGATACAAATGCGGGCATTTATTGAAGCTTGTATTACATAAATACCTACATATGTAGGTCACGTACAACTGAAGACAATACATTGAGGTTACTCTTATAGGGTCGGTTTGTTAAACCGAGCGAATGGGCTTGTATGATAAACCGACCGTATAATGCATATAAAATACGCTAATCTAGAACTTTCTCTGTGAGAAACATTTTATTATCACAACAATACCCACTAAGGCAGTATTCCAACTTCAAGCTAACCTGAAGAAACATTTATGCGAACAACTACAATAGGAAATTACGCAAAGCTCATCAAGACGTTACTAGTTTGACAGTTAACAGTTCTGTCACAAATGCGTTGCTACATCACACGCTCAACATAAAAGTGAACGTCAGTGCTCAGAACGAAAAGAAAAGAGAATAAATTAGATTTCTTTACACTTTATTCAAAAAGCAAAACGGAATTCGCAATATTGAATATATTCAAATGTTACGCACTGGATCAGTATCGAACAGGATTCATTGAGAAATGTTCAACAATGATTAATAAAAAGATACTTGTACAGTTTAATACTTTATTATAGACTTTCTATACAACAATACAAAATAAAAATACCAATATAAAAGTAGATAAAGGAATGAATAATTAAATGCAAAGTGCGCTGCCGGCGCTCGCACTACCGCGCCGCTACCGAACTATTACAAACCTGCAATCTTTAATGCTAATTTAGAGAGCGG
This sequence comes from Calpodes ethlius, assembly GCA_018251375.1. NCBI lineage: Eukaryota > Metazoa > Arthropoda > Insecta > Lepidoptera > Hesperiidae > Calpodes > Calpodes ethlius. Next base: position 3,319 of record DWPA01004406.1, on the reverse strand, counting down.
GTAATTACGGTGCGAGTAAATCACCGGTACGTTCGTAACACAACATTAAATACGTTTAGTAATTAACATTACTTCGGTTGACCCAATTAGTGATACAGTTGAAAAACGTGAGTAATCAGATAGTTGAGTACTGAGTAAGGCTGGCTCTACATCAGGAGGCAAAGCCAAGCGAGAATTCAACAGGCAAGTCGTCTTACTGGCAAAATAACGCAAATAAAAAAAAAGACCACGCACACTTAAATTCGCGCTTTGTTTTGAATAAAATCCAATTGTAAATGGCTGGCCCAAAGGAATTATTTTATACGCATTCAGATCTCAAGCTATTTTAGGTGGATGAATTTTTAAATACCTTTCCTTACGCTTCCCTATATAGAATTTCAGTACAATGTTCTGCGTTGTCTGCCAGATCATCTCTGAATTGACTTTGCCTCCATGATTATTAAGCCTTATCAGTCTGGCCATGTGTGTAAAATTATTAAGTCTAGTCATAGGATACACGAATACTATGTGCTTAGATAATAAAGTTTTTAAATACTGATTTTTTTATTTGGATTCATATCTACCACAACTATTAAGAAACATGAATATTTTGGATTATGCCTCGATATGAAAACTTAAAATACGTAGTGATATTTTGTGTAATCTTATGTATGAATACCCTCCTTTTCTAGATAGTTTAAAATCGGGTACACTCCAATACAATAGAATAATGAAAACAATCGTGTTGTTGCTTAAAAATAAATGTTATCGATAATTCTTACCCTAGATAATGTTATAAATTAAAATTTCAATTTGGTACAAAATAGGTATAAACTAAATCTAAGATCGGCTAAGATTCCAGGAATAATTCACTTATAGCCTGATTACATCAAGATGCTACACACGCGGTGTTCGGTATTAAAAATATCGTGTTCGCTAAACATTGGATTAATACAATATCTAACTATTCCCTAGTCAACTATCATCTAAATTAGTTAATATGGAACATCACTTACAAGTTTGTTACACGCAATCAACCAAAATAAAATAAAAGACGAGTTACATTATTATATTAATGCAGTGTTTAAAAAGTAAATGATTGTACAAAGTATTGATGATAATATTTTGTGTCACAAAATATGAAATAACCCATCAGAAACCTTACTTCTGTTTACATTTGGTGTTGACAGTCCGTCACTGAAGTCAGAATCAGCTAAGGCTATATTCAAACATTGTTGATTATGAATTGAACGTTGAGATAATTCTATTACTAATGTCAATGTAATCGCATTTTTAAGATCCAAGGAGAAAATTTGTGATTAGATAATTCCCTAAATGACAAGTAATTTTTTTAAGAGAACTATTTCTAGATTCATAGTTTTCAATAACAAAACTAAAGAACTAGAATATGCTTGCTTCTTAAGCTATAAGAAAAGTAGAAATAATTTTTACACTGACATCAGTATTAATCGATCTGTGTGGACTACTCTGTTTTGGTCTATATTCTACCGAGGATTTCTAAAAGTAATCCATGCGAGAATAATCTCTTTTAATTTCCGTGTTGACGAGCTGTGAAAAGCGATACAAACATGCACTTCCACTAGCCGTACAAGCAATATAATTATTAACAATTATACATATCCTATTCCACAACACATCCTGTGAAACTTCAGAAATTTTGTTTATTTTCTCATATTTTAAATTTAACGTTTCAAGCCACTACAATCCGTTACATTTTATTTGAATCCACTCAATTGATTTTATTTTTAAATTTACTGCACAAAAACATATCTTCGTGACTGTGACCATTCGGAACCAATTACCTTTCAAATAAGGAAAGGATTATTTAAATAAGTTCCGTGATTTCTCTATCACTTCCCACATCGTTGTTTATGCTCAAAGAATTATCCCTTTCTTTAAAATATCAGTATAGAAAACAAGTAATCTATAGCATGTTAAAGGGCGTACATTCAACAATTTGTATTGCTTTTCACTGAGCCCGTTACCGTTATATCATTATCGGTGTCGTGTCGGCGGGAGGGGCAAGGTGGACACGTAAGCAGTTACTTCTTCTTGCTCTTGCCGAGGGTGAGCGTGTGGTGCGGCTGCGCGCCCTGCTGCTTGCGCCGGTTCAGCTCGATCGTGTCGTCCTCTATCTTCTTGCGAAGCTCTTCTAGACGCTTCTTCTCTTCTGTGTGGTCCTTCTTTAGCTTGTCGAACTTTGCGTGCAGCTGGAAATATAAATGTAATATAAGTCGTTAGTAGCATCAGCTGTTTAGGGAACTATTGATTTATTTCGTAATCCCATTATTTTTAATATCTTTATTCTTTTTAATCTTAACCTCCTAACACTTGCTAGCGATATAGCTATTTTAAGTCAACGCTATCATAAAATATAATCGTGTGCATAACGGATTTGAATTAATTGACGTGGCTATTGAAGCATGAAAAATGTATGAATTTATATTACCACTCCCAGCCACATACTAACTACCGATTGCTGATTACATTTACATCATGTTACATTACATTGCTCACCTACATCGATAGGTTACAACAGATAGTCATTAGGGCAGTGAGGGTAAGATATGGTTTGGTAAGTATTGGCAAGCTTATGTGTAATGTGTAAGCAACAATAAACAATTGGAAAAATAATTGAAAAAAAAAACTACAATAATTCTCAAATTTTCACCAACCATTATGACCGACTTTCAACCACTAGGCAACATTCTTGCGCTAGTGATAAAAATAACATTACAGCACAGCCACAGAGGCACAGCCAACCAGGGAATAAAAATATTAAATACATTTTTATGTATTTTTCATATGTTTAACCCACTAATCAAATGAACCATAATGATCTGTAAACATTAGGACGGCCCTCATTGTTAATCTAAACCGTCAATACCGGACCACTAAGCACTACTGGGTTGTATGATACTTTCATATTACCTCCTTCTCAGCCTCCTTGAGCTCTGCCTCCTTCTCCTTGACGCGCTGCACGAACATCTGGCGCATCTCGTCCTCCTTCTGCTGCAGCTCGGCGAGGTGCGCGCTGCGCTTCTGCTCGAACGTTTGTTGGAACGACACCTGAAATGACAACCACGATAGATCAGTTGCATTGATTATGCTATTCAATGGAGGGTAGGCAGTAGATGGCGCCTTTAACAATGAATGACGGTATTGAGAAGTTAACAGTTCTTGCAAAAAATAAGATGTAACTAAGCGTACAAATAGGCCACATCCACTATTTGGATTTTATCCCAGTTCCATGTTGGCCTGCAGTAATTTGGACATTACCAGTTGGTTGTTAAAAAAACATATTAAGGTATATATTGGA
>DWPA01004405.1:0-12860 GCA_018251375.1 Calpodes ethlius | reverse complement strand
TAACGTGAGTAAGTTGTAATGTTTTGTTTAAGGGACTACGGAGGTCAGTCCTTTCGATTTTCTTCATATTTTCATAATTTATCTGTTGTTTTAACACATCGTTTGTTTTTATAGAGGGTACAAACTATTATCCACTACGCTGTTCGTGTTTTATTTGACAAATGTCGTAATAACTATATTTTTTATAAACCGTATTGTCATTGCTACCACTATCCAAAAGACTTAATTAAAAATTACACCAGGCATGTACCCTATAGTTTAGCGCGCTAATTAGTGCGTTAATCGACAAACAAATTAACAGGAACTAAAATTTGTATTAAATTTCACACTACATAGTATATTAGTAAGTATTTTTTTAGCTTTATTTATGTAGTCAAGCATTTAATGGGTTAATTTTATCGTATTAATTAAAGCACATTTGGACATTGATTTTATATTACCATTGATGCAGGTGTGGCAGGGACAAAGAAACGATTTCTATTGAGGTTTCATCGCGATGACAAGACTAGTAAAGGAAACTGCAAGGAAGATTTAAATCATAAAGAAGAATACTGAAATTTCAAAACAACAAAATATATTTTATTCACGTATTATTACGTTTAATGGCTAAATTTAGAACAAACAGTTTATTAAGATAGAATATAATAAAAGAAATAATTTTAAAAATAATGTTAGCTCACTGTTACCGCATTGAATACTATAACCAAACGATTTATCGGCCTTGTGAGATGTAATGAGATGCGATCATTCATCATCAGCTGTTTTTCTATGATATTTTAAGTTATCTATTAATAATTAGATGTTGCCCGCGTGTGGTAAAAGGGCCGCAATTAAATGTTGTAGATTACTTTCTTTTATTGGTTGTTGGACAACGCTTTTTTATTTGGTTGAAATACAAATCGTAATGGAATTTTGCACAGAAGTCAGACGTAAAATAATGTACAATAGTGAGAATGAGAAATGCGATGAAATGTAGCCTACGGCATTCTTCATCGTTCCAACTACCATCAGACCAAAAACCATACCATAAGGGCATTTCGTTGCGCCGTGAAAGAAGGACAAACCAACAAACAAATAAGCACACTTTCACATTTACATTAGTATAGATACTAACACTACAACATGAACACTGAATAATAAAAATTACGCAACATAACACAAAAACCTCTACAAAATAAAACAAAAAGTGCTGATGTTACAAGTCCGTCAAAAATTGTAGTAATTACGCGGTATGAAAGAGATCGCTTATTGAAATTGACAAGGGCGCACCTGAGGGGTGTGTGCGGGTAAATTGATTCATTTGCCGCGTGACGTCATTATCGAAGGGGAGCCATTATAGGTACTAATTGAGTGTGATGTGTGTTGTTATCACAGTTGTATTATCACGTGCACGATGGGTAGGATACACTTTATTTTGCAGAAATAAAGTTGAAGATTTACTAAAAATTTAAGAGATCTTTTGCAGAATTTAGTTTTTTTTTAATTTCAAATGTTTAGGGTATGCTTGCGTGTGTTTGTGTCTGTGTGATTTGATTTAGCTTGCAATGTTGGTATATTTGTTATTTTGTTAAAATTTCCTTAGTTGGTTTGGGTCTGATCTTTGAACCTTAATTATTACTTTCTCTTATCCTATGAAAATTTGTATTCTATGAAAGTTGTAATTTGACATACTGTTTTAGTTTCAATAAAAATGCAACTTTTATGATAAGTATGACTTGATACTTCACTCAGGAATGCCTCCAGACTTTGTAATTCTGCAACGGTGAACAGCACAGTTACTAAATTATGTGCAAAAAAGCGAGTACATCGTTTTAAACTAATAATTTATCAGCAATAGTTTCAAAGCACCAATCACTTTTCATAACTGAGAATGCCTATATATATAGGTGGTTGAAATTTAGAAATATTTATGTCAATTTATTTAAGTTAAATCTACTAACAGATAATTTTGTAAATGGACGCAGGCAATGATGCATTAAATGATGCTCCAGCGTGTTTCCCGATACACAATGACAATTATTTCAGTTTTCGTCTGGTGAAACCCATCTCTCATTTATATCGGAACTGTTATTCAAACGTTATGCCAGTAGCGGAAAACAATACAAAGTTAGGTCTATAAATAATTCACTACCACTGTATTGAAAGCCCCTACCGCATGACCTCTAACTCTAAACACGAATTCACACGTGGTGACTTCGAGAATTTCTTAACGTTTTATGAATCATAGATAAGAAAAGAGTACAGAATGTTAATGTTACGTCATACTGATTGGTATAGGTCTTACCGATCATGGTTATTACTAACTAAAGGTTTGGATGGTTTATTTTTCATTGTAGAATTTCATCTCAATTTAATTGTAACAACATTTTTTAAGATACATTAGTGTTGCAATATTTTATTTTATATTAAAATTTGAATATTTCTTTTCGAGTTCGATTAAACATAGTAAGAGCGTAGAGTTGGTTATATATAGCCGTGTTTTTCCGTCGATTAAGACGCAAGCACACGAGCTCTCGATAATGATGCAAGTTTTCTTGTAACGGGCCCTTACTACCACATGGAGCGTAAGGTCAGCAGATTAATTAAAAAATATGGTTAAATTTCCTTGAAATTATATTTTTGTCATTAATATTTCTATTTCTCAATACAGATTTAGTGTGACTGATAGTGTATATAAACACTGTTGTATTTTCTAACCATACATTAATCTCTTTTCCTTTAGTAAAAACTCAAGTCACTTTCATGTGATATCAGCGCTAGTAAGACTTCGATAATATATCAGTTGTAAACAAGCAATCGAATTAAGCAACTACGGGTGTGGTCGGACATTTCATGGGTAACCGTAGGTCTGTAGATATTTTGGATTCCTTTAGGCAATAGATGAGAACTAATGGTTTTCCACCGGAGCTTGATGAACCTGATCTAAGTTTTACGGAATTTGACCTTCCGCGGCTATATACTGGTTAAAGTCAAGTGTAATGAAGATATCCTTAAGTTGGAATCAATGTTTATTTGATATTGCATATAATTGACCGACTCCAATTACAATATTTAAGTTACAGATACATATAAATTCTAAACTATTGATTTTTGTAACGTCTGATTTATGTGTGTCAATTATTATACTGTTAAGATTGCATACAGATATGTGTACGAGCGTCTTTTTTATTAAATTTTCTCTCAAAATCGTTTTTTAAAGTGTCGTTTATATAACAAATAAAAATAGAGTAAATGTTACTGCCGACCGTACACAGATATTGATACGTCGCGCGGATACAGCGGCAGAGATGTGCGGTGATAAACGATTGTTCGGAACTACTGTCGTTAGCGGCCGCTCTTTCCTATTCTTTTATACTCCACTCGATTTAATGTACAGATACTGGCTGGGAATATCGTACTACCCGCTTCTTTGTAAGTATTGTGACGCAGTGGGAACGTTACGGTTTTTTATTTATAAAGAGAATAACCTCTGAAGCCACTGTAATTGTGTGTTGTGGGATTTTCCATTGGTAAGAACTAAACTTTGATGATTAAAATTATGGTTATAAGACCTGTCACGCTGACGTTACCATACTGAAACGTCGTTCAAAGGGCTCTGGGTATGATTCGCAGCGAGGCAAAAAAATCGAAGAGTTTAGATTTTAAGGCAGAAATTTGAGTCATATCATCTTGATAACAACCCATAACTGTCCCACTTCTGGGCTCGGGTCTCCTCGCAAAATTTGAGGGGTATTTGTGAGGGAAATTTGAGCGATGAGTTTAAATTACTGTTCTCTTTCTGGGTGTATGTGTTCTTGGTGTATGTCTGTGTGTTGTCCATGGAACCCACGACATAGAAAATGGTAGTATGTGGCCATGAGTATATTATTATCATTATGACATGACAAGGTCTAAGTTGCAAAATCTTAAAGCGCTGTATTCAATGTCATGCCGACAGACCTGTTACTGTTTGGTACCTGTTACTGTACTACTGACCTGGGTGTCACTGTTTATTCTTAAAATATGTATTATGAGTCACTTACCATCAGGTAGTTAGTCTGCTCGTCGGTCGGCTATTTATATATAAAAGTAATTGAAATGCCCCATTATATTGTCTGTATGCTTCAGTAACCTAAAACCGTAACAATATTACTTAACCTCAAAACACCACTCAAACGTCTGTAATAGTTTTCCGCTCAATATAATCCCTCAGACGTTTCCTCGCTCGAGAGCCTTAAAAGCCTACGGTCAGGATTTTAATGACAAAAAAATTCACATTATTTTCTCCATTACCAACATCAAACAAGGCGTGGCTATCGGAGCGCACGGCAGTGTCTTGTCCAAGTTCTACTTACTTGTAGCATTTGGCTTAGATATTTTATGTTTTATTTTTACTTAAGCTAATTGAAGAATTTATAGTGTAAATTATAAAGCACTTTATATTTATTGTAAATGACCTTAATATTTTGCAATTATCTATATATCAAAAGGATTTTCCTATGCGTATTTCTTTACTACTTTGGGCTGGAGCGTATAAAATAATATGACAATATTATTTCGGCATAATTATCCCTAAAAATGTAATAGTTACTGCAGAGTTGACAAAAGGTGAAAGAATACGTAAGCCGACTAAAAATTAAATACGGTTTATAACAAACACAACCCAAAATTTTATAAATACTATTTTTTTCCGGAGAACTGTTATAGTTTGCTATAGTTATAGTTGTTATAGTTATAGTTTGTTATAGTTGTTTATAGTTTGCCGGAGATTTTTTTCCACCATCACTATCTTTATAACATTTAAATGAAAGATTTGACAGTCAGCTATTAAACTTGTGGCCGCCATTAAAATGTTGTAGGATTACTAAAACTATAATTACTTTGGTGTAATAGCGATTTATTACTCAGTTTGGTAAAATGAAAAAATCTCTACCTACCACATAGAAGTAATTTATTCCAAGGCTTTTTAAAGTTTGGTCTAATCTATACCTTAACTTATATTATAAGACTATTAAGAATTTCTATTTCTCAAAATCTAAGACCACCTACCCGTAATCACCAAAAATAAATCATAACATAAGATTGAAAAATTCAACAATAACTTGGCCAGCGGTTAACATTTGTATTTTGTTGTGATCTTAATATATCTATAAGCGGTGTCGTCAAAGTCTAAACATTTATTACGAGGATAACACCGCCTCCCCTCGTTTTTAATATTAGCCGTATAATAAATAGGTTACATTCGCTTTATGAAGGAAAAACCTATTAACGAACGGCAAATGTATCAGGCGGCTTATTACAGGACTCTTCCACTTGGTATAAAATGTTTTGTATTTTAATTCAATTATTATTTAGTAATTTAGTAAATTAGGGGAGGCCTATGAACAGCAATATTAATACCTTTTGTATGTTAGAAAAAAAACTTGATATTTTTTTATTTATATGAATGTAGTGTGAAAATGTCTACAGTTTTAACATAATGAAATTTTCCTTTGTACATTGGAAAGATTTTGCGAACGAACTCGATGTCACCTTCAATAATAATAATTCTATAATAAGTATATAAAATGATTCAAGTATTATCTGATATATTAGCTTGTTTACTATGTACTTAACTATGTATTAAAAGAGAGATCATAAGTTATAATTTTTCGATGACATATATCATGTTTAGATAAATTCGCCGCTACCAAGATACCCACCCACAAATGTCGTGTAAACACCCCGAAGCGAAACGCGACAAAATAAAATATCTATTACTATTAAAGATAATGATACCCGTCTTAAACATGACTTAATATCAGTAGGGAAAAAAATTCGCCTCATCAGCGGGAGGCGGCTGTATTTATTGTATTTTTTAGGCTAATGCAAAGGTATTTGCGATACGGCGCTGATGTAACGCTCGCCATTATCGTAATAGGTTAGCGAATGACAATGTCGAACGGTTTCGGAATAATACCTTAAAATTTGCAAACTAAATATTGTTATACAGTATATGGATGTAATACTTGCATTACTGGGAGGTACAAAATTAAATTAGGGCGGGGTATTTAATTACGGTATAGTTTATAATCATTTATTATATATTTAATGATATTTCCATTGAGATTAGATGTATGAGTCTTATTTTTATAGCCTAAGCAGGCAAACGAGCAGGTGGGTCACCTGATGGTAAGTGATCACCGTCGCCCATGGACACGGGCAACACCAGGGGCGTCACCAGCGCGTTGCCGACCATGAAGGAAGCGATGGACCCACCTCTTGAAGGACCTCATGTCATAGCATTGCGGGAACACCGAGGGAGAAAGTTCGTTCCACAATTTACACGTAAGTGGTAGAAAATTACGTGAAAACCGCAAAAAAAGGCAAAAATGATAAAAAAACATTATAATGCAATCTTTTGCGTTCATAAAAATTGTCAATAATATTTTTTGTCAACTTCCATGTAAAGGCATCGATCAGATAGTTTTATATATATATATGTATATAAAATTAACAAATTTCTTCCCAAGCCATATAAAATTACTGCTTTCATAATAGTACTAATGAATCTTCCAGTATACCTATTTATTATTATTCTATACTCATTGACATATTTAATAATATTCCCATAACGTGGATGTAGTGTACTTGGCCCGTTGACCTTTACATCTAGGAGCACCGCGGCGCCACTACCCCACGGGTATCAGCTGTCCATCTCGTGGTGTTTCACATGTGCTCGTCTATTGATCTGCCATTATTCAACTGTATATTGAATATTAGTTTGACATAGAGCAGGACAATGATAGAGGGTTTCTATAGTAAAAATTTTAGTTTAGTACTGTTTGCTTGCACACAGCTGTATATTCTAATTTTTATGTTCACATGTCTTTTACTGACTTGGTAATATTTCACTGTTTTCACCAAATAACTTAACTGCCATTTAAAACATACAGGATAAGAAAAACTGCATATGAATATTAACCTTCAATAATTCATATTTCATACATAATTTCAATTGTCACAGTACATCAACCACGATATGACGTCATTAGTGTATTCTTATAACTCATGACGGCCGTAGAATTGTTCACCACATTGCTCGAATGAGAATTCAAATCAAATTTAAAACAATGTAATTGATTACGACAATATTTACCGTTATAATGATCTAATACTAATAATCTTATGGTTTTTACGCAATTTCTGCTTTGCTAGCTGAGTCATTCATTTCATTCTCGCTTACCTATATATTTATGATTTTATGTATAGAACCTGAAGACGTTGAACAAGACTTTTATCAACTAACAATAGTTTTTTTTATCTCCAATGTTCATCACTACAACCTATAATTGTCCCACTGCTGGGCTCGGGTCTCGTCACACGATGTGAGGGTAAAAGCCATAGTCCACCACGGTGGCCAAGTGCAGATTGGTAGACTTCACACACCTTCAATAACATTATGAAGAACTCTCGGATGTGCAGGTTTCCTTATGATGTTTTCCTTCACCGAAGCAAGTGATAATTAACTTGTAATACGAAAATAACTATTTGAAAATTAGAGGTGCGTGAGATTCAAACTCGCGCCCTCACTTTCGGGAAACCAACGTTCGAACCACTAGCGTACCACTGCTATCTCCAACATTGTCTCACCATAATAACGATTCAAGTTATAAATCAACATAATAATTCACTTTAAACTTCTTCAAGCGCACTCTACAGGCTAGGTAGTCTGCGTCAGAGCCGTCACGTCACAACCAGGCTGCAGTGACGCGACAAACTTCATTACGCGCGCCGGGCTGACGGCGTGACGTCCTCCGTCCACCTAATTGTTGATTAATCTGCTAATGCTAATGCCTGATTGGAGCCGCGAATCGAATTTGCGAGTAATTGATTGGCGCGTTGATAGCCACTGTCCGCGCTAACTCTGTTCCACGAATAGCTGGATATGTTAATGGTACGTGGACGTGTAGGATGGAATATATTGTGGGTCTGAACCAGCTCGCTATAAATATCAACGAGGATTTGTATTGAGATAGGTTTGTACTGCAACGTTTTTGCTAATTCAAAACGCTCATGGTCTGACGATCTAAATGAATTTCACCGGCACGATTTTTGTATGGTACTTAGAGTGCCACCCTAGGTCTTTATTCGTAAATTCATGAGGATTGTGTAAGTTTTGTGAGCAATGTTTTGCGTCGATGGATTTGTAATCCGTCGATTCTAAATACGGTCTTTGAATCGTAGTCAATAAGCAATAATGATCAAGGCTTAGGTCGCAGCTTATTTAAGAGGGTTTATAGCATAACTATGATATGTTTTACGGCATACGGCATTTCCAGTCCATTCCGTTCACTCTTAAATCAATTCATCTCTCCTGCTTGTAGTGCACCCTGCTGACTAATAAACTCCTCTTTTTTGGTTTTGTTCAAATGTACTGGTGCTCGGTGGTTTTTATCAGTGCTTCCTATCTTACCTTCATTGGTAGTCTGTAGCCGGGCTTAGCTGCTTAGGTGGAAAGCTAGCGAAGCATCGCTTCTTAGGTTGCCATACAATGGAAGCGTTGGCAAAATCCTTGGCAAATATTAGAAGCGCCACAGACAGTCGCATTTTTTTTTAATTTACAGTTGCTGTTGGCCGTTACAATTTCACTTCAATGGAGACTTAGCCATGAGTACTATTTTGGGGAAGAAAGAAAATTAGCTACCCTCTTTGAGAAGTAGGAGTTCCGAACGTCCTTAGGACATACTCTATTGGGTTCGGACCTCGGCTTAGGACGTCGCATGTTGGAGAACATTGGGATGATAAAAGCACTTGAAACTTAAGTACAATTAAACTAAATACCTCACATTCGTGTGACATAACGTAAGCACTCTGTCCTCGTAAAAGCATCGATAAAATCTCCATTACGCCCGCTGAAAAGCGGAAGCCGACCCGATCGACGGGGATCAAATTCAGCGTGACAAATTTTACACTCGCATGCCCGACGTTGTTTTATTGTCGGCTTAATTCCACTGCCGAGTGACGCAATTCACGAGTGACAACGGTGATATAATAGTCTTTGTATGTAAAATTTCATTGGTTACATCTATTTATAACAAAATATTGACCTATAGTTAAAAGTACCAGGGCGTTAGTTTGCGGAAATCCATTGTTATTAAGTTATTATTAGTCTACTTTGCAACACTCCGCTATTAAAATGTATGACGGTATATACTTTAAAAAATATTGACCTGTTTATGAGGTGATGATGGTGTCCATTTAACATTAAGTGATGCCAGCTGATTAATCGCAGATTGTTGCCTGTAAAATCATAATCAAGTAATCCAATACATAAACCTGATCATTCAAGAGTCTGGGACGTGTTATTCATGCATTGTGTTAAAAAAATTGTATTGACGCGGGAAATTTAATAGAAAATCTTTCAATAAAGTAACAAACAACAACACAACAAAGTAACTCAATACTGTAATTATATTCCGAGACACAAGTAGAAAATGTTGTATATTATATTTTAATAAGAGTAATTTCAGACGTTTATTTCACATAAGTAGACTAATATGTTATTATTTGAGTTAATATTTCTCAAACGCTTCAAACCATAACTTGGGACACACGCCAAAGACTCCCTTTAGAATACGTATCGAAGTTTGAACTTCTTTTCCGAATGTGATTCGGATGTCACTTAGCTCGGGTTTTTTTGGATGTGGCAATAAACATTTTTAAATAATCTAGAAGTGTTTTAACTATTTTGAGCCAATTTACGACGCCAAAGTATTTGTCGTAAATATTGAATATGTGATGCATCATCCATATTTTTTCATGATACAGTTTAATCATGGTACAGAGCTCATAATGCGAGCGTTTATTGGGTTAGGTTAGGTTCCGTAAACATAGTATGTACGTACGTATATGATAAGCGCCACACAGAGATTTGTATGGTGTAGCAAAACTTTTCTGGATTCAGGTGAGACAATCTGCGAACGCCACAGTCCAATAAGTCTGTGAAATGTGGACACCCCTTTCAGAACCCCATTATGCTCTTAAGCTAGTGTCTTTTCTGAAGGTGACGATGACTGAGGCTTAATTTTTTTTTTGCATGGATTTGACTAAAAAATAACTCGGTTTATAGCGCATCCACGTCACACATATTCCTTGTCTAACTATGATATACCAGTCGGTACGGCGACGTGAACGCATGATATATTGGGCGCAGCAATGCGACTTTGATCCAGTGATAAATATGTGGGACTACCCGCAAATCCGCTTCCAAGCGGAATTTTAAAAAGCGAAGTGAAGTATTTGTGTGAATCGGTGTATTCTCTACAATGATTTATATCGAATTTGGTCTTTCTCAATGTAAGGATAAAATAAAATACACACGATTTACGATAACACTCACTTTTATCAGCAAGTAAGTAATACTGTCAATGTTTTATATAGACAGCCGACAACAATTTATTGACCTATCTTTTGGTGTTCACTGTCGTTGATGAACATCAGTAAGACCAATATAGCGTAATAGCAACCGATTTGTAGTCGGCCAAGAAGGAACAGAGAAGAAAAAAAAGTCCACAAGCTCCCAGCTGTAATACGTCACGTCGTTTGATGACTGACTCGTGCAAGAGGATGGTTACTAGAAAGGCATGGTTCAAAGAGGAGATGCTGCTTCATTTGGGTTAAAATCATAATATAATGATAAAACCATTCTCAAGCGTAATCTTATCATCAAACAAGGAATGACAGTCTCTACCGTCTTTTACAATAAGAGAACAGAATTTGTCAAAAGCATTTCGATTACGATGTCATTACCACCCGAATTCCTCGCTTCTTTCTTGGCTGTAAGTGATATTATCGAATTAATAACTGATGGATTAATATTTGTTTTATACAGATCATGGAGAGTGATAATTTCCTTTTTTTTTAAATCCAGTGAAATCTTCAAGCAATTAATAGCAAATCTGTACTAACTTACTACTTCGAAAACTTCTTAAACTTGAATTATTTTTACATCGATTTCTTCTCTTGAATTACAACGTTGTCGATTATTGTTTACGAACGATGCTTTCAATATTATTTTTCTGGAAATTCGTATTGGAACCCCAAAATCAATCATAGATCAGACACCCTCAAAAACGCTTGAGGAGTTATTATTAAATGTTGCATGTATTAAAATTTATACACCCCTATAAATGTGTCGCACTGCAGAAGTGTGAAGAGTGAACTATAAATAAAATATATCTTGGTTACACTCGAACAGATTTCTAATATTTATTTTGACTCTATTCAGAAACTTATTCAGCAATTTAAGCTATATCTCACAAAGGGTTTTATTAAAAATGTATTCATATTAGATGATGGATAGCAATGTTCATAAGTGAATCATATTTTACCACACATCTAACATAATATCGTTTATAGTTATAGTATAAACTCAAGTTTAAAGTAATTTATTTAGATTTTTATTCTATCTACCTATCTCTCTATCAGCCTTTAAAGGTCCACTGTTTTATTTTAAGATTTTTATTCATTACTCCCTACTCCCTACTTCCCCTCGCATTTCCAAAAGGTGCCTTATTACCTATAAGCTCTTTCATAGTAAAACAAACTCCGTAACATATATTTTAAAATAATTAGGTATACTAATATTGCATTCGTAACTTGGGCGAGACCTGCTGCTCTTAATTGTCACGCGTCCTTTATTAATAGCTAGCTCGTTATTAGTCGATAGTGAAACACATGTCTTCTCCCCAATCATATTGATACCAATTTTATTGGAACTTCGGGGAAAATATTCATTTTTCTGTAATGGCTCCCCTACCTTATGGTTTGTAAATTTTTATTTAACGAGTGCGGTCGTAGCGAGGAAATAAATTGAAAATTCTCTTTGTAACAGCTATCGTTACATTCTCGTGCCTGATAATACGTATTCTGTTCGCTTATTGCCGATATTACATTCGATATTTATGTTTAGGACCGGTAATTTATATAGATATTATAAATGCAAAAGTGTGTTTGCTTGTTCTTCTTTCATGGCTTAACGGAGCATCGTCGTATATTTTTTTGGTTAATAATAGTTGTGTGGACGAAGAATGCCATAGACTACTTTTTATCGTGAAATATATCCCATTTCTAAGGGAAGATCCTTTACAATATGTTCAATATAAATTAAAGGAAATTTAGCAACAAAACGTTGCCTAGCAACCAATTATATAAACCAATCGAAAATATTTTTATTGTTATTCTCTTTACCACACGAGCGAAATCACGGGTTACATTTATTATTTCTAATACATACATTTAAATTAATAATGATAATTATTAATATATATATTTATATTTTGCATATTCAGCTATTTGTTTAACGAGAAAATGTTGTATTAGTGAGTTTTATGTTAAAAGTTAAAAATCTGCTTAATTTGATCGTACTTCGTTCGATCGTTGTCAAAAACTTTTTAAGTTTGGGCAATTATTTCGTACACCAGTAACAATAGATTTATCGAGAAGTTTCTTGTACTTATAATATAGTTTTCGTAAGTTATTTTCTCCTACACTTCAAGGAGATTTATTGTAACAATATTGGAAAATTACCGAAAAGTATTTAAACCTAGACGACTTTATTCTGGTAAACAATTTAAATAATTATCAACAGTGTCTAATCCCTAACTGTAGATATGTCGTACATTAGTATGTAGTTGTATCAACATTTTGCGTTTCTATAAATGAAGATAGAAACACATATACATTAGAAAGTTATCTTTTAATATTTGAAATAGCAAAGTTTTTTTCAATATGCTTCTTTATTTTCAATTAATTTTTCACGTAAGGTTTAAAATTTTAAGTTTACAATAATTTTTCACGTGGTTTTTTTTACTAATCTGAGAAACGGCTGTGTCAATTTG
>DWPA01004404.1:0-12863 GCA_018251375.1 Calpodes ethlius | reverse complement strand
GATTAAAAAACATCCATAATACAGAAGGAAATGGAATTCATAAAAACATAATAATTTTGCTTATGTCAGTTTTTATAAATTTCAAAAATTTCATTTGTTAATATTTTATCCAATAAATATAGTTGTGAGTAGTTGTAAAAACAGTACCTTATGAAAAAAATTGTCTAAGTAAAAATATTTGGCTACTAGTCTCGTCACTCATCCCAAAAATAACATAATTTCAGAACGTTTTACCAATATGTATTGTACCGTCTGTAAAACCCTAATCATTTATTGTAACAAAAGGCCGTTTCCGCGCTAAGACGCGAGTGCAGTAAAGTCGTAAATTAAATATGCTTATTTTTAATTGCACAAAAAGTTTCCGCTCACGTTATGAGAAAGTGTTGATACGATCTCTTGTAAAGCGCGCCTATGCGTTTATTCGCTGGCAGTTATCACGGTTGGATTGCGTTTTTAAACGAGTCTACTCACTTTGTCTCTGAGTATGGTGTGTAATCGTTTTTACTATGTTATTTTACTGCATGTAACTATAAATTGATGTGCTTCACTTATATAGCCCTTCTGTGCTGTTTTTAGATATTTGCCACGTTGTTCTCTGATTTAGAAGAACAATAAAAGTATTTGGTAAGTGTGTACATGTGTCTTAGCTGTGGAAATCTTTATCAAAGTTCTCAAATCTGTTTTAAGCCCCAACAAAGAAATAACGGAAAAAATATAGTTCTTAACAGTTATTTTCGTCCTGTTACTCATATGATTGGCTAGATACAATTTTACGAAAAAAAAAAGAAAATATATTTAAATTCGTAAAAAATACAATACTTAAAACTGAACCCTTTACGAATTGAACCCTGCTCAGAATTTTGCTGGAATCCGAAGATAGGGTCCTTAAACCAATATCTCATGATATTAAAATTTGTCATTTGGCAAGGCAATTCATCATGCGACTACTCGACTGAAAAGCGACAATCGCGGTACACAACGACCACGACCGTCCACGGCGCGGTCGAGGCGTGGTCGCGCGATCTTATCACACCCATTAGCGAGCGCCGCGCCCAGCCACTATCTGCCGCATCACATGCGTTCTTGTACTACTAAACATCGTAATTCCTACCCAACACACAGGAATATCTACCCAAACACTAACATCAAAGAGTTCACTTTCCCTTGCAGCGACGTACGTAACATAGCGCGATCGAGCGAAACCCCTGAGATGAGCCTCATCTTTCTCTGTTCAGACTTACGGCTCGGTAATATTGTTCGGCGAGTTTTTTTCCGCGTTAGTAGATTTTCGTGTGGGTCCTATCGCGATGTGTATCGCGGCCGTAATTTGCGTGATGCGGCCGTTTTCGACGATGATAGGCTCCGTCGTATCGCAGCAGCGAGGAGACGGCCCATCAAACGCTGTCATTCTCTTGTTAGAAAGTTATTCAAGGAATGTTTCACCCACGCACCTTCGCCTACGAACTCCTAATGCGTTTTCTATTGAACGTTCTGATACTGATCTCCTTCCCGGAATATCGTCGGCTCCATTGTACCGAAAAATTAATGTCATAAATAATGCGTTTTGATTGAGAATCCGTAGATTACGACGCGAGTACGCTTCGATGGCGAGATGT
This sequence comes from Calpodes ethlius, assembly GCA_018251375.1. Taxonomy (NCBI): domain Eukaryota; kingdom Metazoa; phylum Arthropoda; class Insecta; order Lepidoptera; family Hesperiidae; genus Calpodes; species Calpodes ethlius. The sequence goes on along the minus strand of DWPA01004404.1, from coordinate 11,247 downwards.
TATCAGGGGATTGTGTATTATCATTAGTAAAATTGTTCATGTCAGTGAAGTAACATTCTCTATGTTTACGTAACTTGTATAAGTTTAATCATTTAATTGCGGCATACAAATCTTTTGTAGCCTAATTTGGTAACCGAACAGTTCCAAACGCTATATTTACGGGTAGATAGTTTTTCTTCAGTTATATTTTCTTGGGAGGTCACAATCGTGTACAACTATGTGTTTTTTTTCATGTTTTATTCACAAGCATAGCGAACTATCCACACCATTAAAATTTACAAGTGACTAAGTCTAGCGCAATGGTTTCCATACCGGACGGTCATTGATCATTGTCATTTAATGACTGTACAAAATGCAGAATTATTTGTTCTTGAGAGTTTATGTCCCCCCCCCTCTGTAAAGGCTGTACTTTTAATAGTACAAAGATGATTCGAAATTCAAATTGTTTTTAAAAATGGAATATTTTTTCTAGTGTATCTGTGTCTTTATTCATCACAAGTAATCCTAGTGCGAACGTATGAGAGTGTGACCGATTATTTATATTTTACTGTCGGTAATGTTACTCTGTACCCGCTAGTACCTAATGAGTGGCCGGGCAAGCGTGCTAATTGCCCACTCTTGCGTTTTATTGTTAGTTTTTATAGTCATCTAATAATATGTAGGAAAGAAAAACTTTTTATTATCTTACACGCATCATGTTGCATTGGTATGTATCATTATGGGGAGTAAAAATCAAATCAATATATTACAATAATCTAATTGTAGGACAAGGGCAGATAAGTGCATAGTTTATTATTATTTTAATGTTGATAAATTTATTTAAAAATATTATTATAATCATTAGGGATTGTTATATAGAAGATTAGAACTTTTTTTTAATTTTTATCAATATTTTTTTTATGTTAGAAAATTCTTAACAAATACCTACTGGATGCGGATCGCACTTACTCCATATTTCCATATCACGGATGTCGGTTTCCTTTTGAACCTTACAGTATACCTAATTACAACCGAGTTGGTTTTGTAAGTACTTCTTTTACGTACTCACATATAAAACTATACTAGGTTTTAATAGGTACTAGATTTAAAGTCCAGCTATTCAAAACGACATAGTATTGAAAAATATCCTCTACTTGTGCATAGATAGATATTTTCTCTAAGTTTTAAGTCTCTAAGAATATAAAATGTTCCGTCATTACTCATAATTTTTGAGAGTTGACCAGTAGAAAGCTAGTTATTAAATTTGTCCTTTCTATTGCTTTGTAATTTGCATTTATTACATAATAAATGACCAATAATATAAAGGGCATGAGATTTTACGTGGTTCGTAGGTTTCCTAGAAAATATATGCCTGTGATTCGCACGTCAAAGTAAATAATTAGTAACAGGTATATATCGGATACGTTTCGCTCGATACCTATAATCAGGAATAATGAAGTATTTATGTTGTACCAGTAATCACTTTTTGCTTAACTTCGAGCCTGACTTTGTACATACAATTAAAACAATTTGTTTATGGGATATCTGAGACTGACACATCATTCAATTAAGTTAAACCGCTTCTGAAATTACCTGGAAAAACGCATAGACAAACAGAAAGTAAATATTTTGGTAATAAGTAACCCCAAAAATTGTTTTTTAATATCTTTCATGTACCAGCAGTTATCGATAAGTTATAGCTTTAGGTACATATCTACCTGGATTAGTTACTCAATAATGACAAAAACGATTTTATAGGGACACATTATAATATTTAGTGCCTATAAGAAAATAAACTAAATTTAATACAGTTTGAACTCCTATAAACAAAGGTGTAATTATACCAAAGCAATAAACATTAGTAAGATCACGTACTTATTGCAATATGCACCTATATGGAAGTATGAAAATGGTTGTTATTTACGACGGCACTGCACTTCCTTCCTTGAGATATCATTGCTCGATCGATATCGTGCATAGGCCACCGTCAAATAGCAAGAATTTATGATTCACGTAGCGCACCGAGCTAGAGATGTACTATAGCCTGGACGATTCACTGTGAATCGAGTCACTAGATAACAAATACTTAAATATACGAGTACATACCTAATATTATACGTACTGGTATAGATATTTTGTTGTACTTTTTTTCTCGGCCTACCAGTGATGACTGGTGCTCCTCATACCTATAAGTGACAGAAGCTTACCGTCAGATGGTAGCAACTAATCATTATAATAATGTTATAATTCATCATAATTTGGCTTGTGTTGATATTTTAGATAAAGTCAATGCAGGAATTCACTCGCACGCGAACTTTGTAACGTGAAATTGAATCTTTCAGAAGAACTAACAGTAGAGTAATGAATGTCTTTTTACACAAAAGAAGTGACTTTTATGTCCAATATTTAAATAATTAACGTTGATTTAACTCTTAGTTCAAATTTAAGGAATATTTTATATAAATTTATACATATTTGTACTACAGGTTGCGTATAAAATATAGATTTCTTCACTTAATATCCCTGCAAACTGTTAATTACAATTAATCTCAGACTTCATGGACGTACATAATTAATAAAAAGTTAATAGTTTTTTTTTATATATTAATAAAAGATAATAATAATAATAAACAATACACTGCATCCCTTAGATGGAAATAATCTAGTTTAATAATAATGGATTCATAAACGAATTTTACTCGATTTGCAAAATCGAGTATAGATCGACTGCACTTCAGTGCGCGGGCGTCGTGACTCGTAGGGGGAGGGGGAGGCGGCGAGAACAAAGAGCGGCAGTTCAAACGCGCCGCGCGCTAATAAGCAATAAACAAGGGGGCGGGACCGAGGGCACCTGAGGGATCACCTCGCGAGGCCTCGTACCACTGAATCTATATAAAATCTTCTAGTGGAATTGTACAATTCCATATTCCTCTCCGGCAGTAATTTGGGTATCTTTAAATAATACTCCTTGTCGTGCCTGAAACTGGCTTTTCATTTTCAGATCAACTCAGGCTTAGTAACCGACTTATGGATATAAATACAACGCTTACAGTACCCAAACTGGTTTGATGATGCAATGCATGAACACAGTGCTAGTGAGAGGTTTTATTTGATTTAAATCTAGTATCATTTTTACAAAAAATATCCGACAATTCTCTAAAAAATAATGTTACAGTTACAGTATAAAAGAACCTAAGGGTACTTTCTTTCTAGACGATTAATGCAAATAATTAAATTGAATTGAATTGAATTAAATATCTAGTTGTGACGTTCATGTTAGTGATGAAGACTTACCTTGCCTGTTATGTCCTTGTGAATAGAATTACAAATTCAGTAACTGTACCTACTCCGCACCATTATGAAGCCTTCATGTATAGAGCTAACCCTAAGTTTAGCTTTAGGTCATCTTTGCCATATAAGTGCTGTCTCATCGGAACCAGAATAATATGTATAATTTAAAAGAAAGCGTTTATTTATTGTACCGCCACATTTATTGAACAAAATGTAAAAATAGTTAATTTATGACCTCATTGTATGAACATTAAAATTTATGATCAAAATTGTGAACATAATGTACATAGTTTAAAGTTAAATATTCAACTTCAATGTCCATTTTAAGTAGGTTATTTCATTCTACTTACAATATTTGACACCCATAAACATTGATAGTTACAACTGCTTTTGCTACAACTTTTATTTATTATATATATAAATAGTAAAAGTATCTATCTGTTCGCAAGCAATTTAAATATCTCCAAGTCAAGACCAATCGCAATGACTTCGCAATAAATAAAGTACAGTAAGAGACAATAAAAATAGTTTATGTGTGTAATGACCACACGCCAACAACGATTAGTGAACGCGAGCAGTCCATTTAGCCAGCCGGTCGTGATGGCTGCTGATGGTCTCAATCCGCGTTCATTAATTCCAATCATACTCTTTTTTACCGTGTTCACCCGTTCGCGACTCCATTTGCTCAATGATTGCATTTCTGTGCATCCTTGTGAAAAATTCATAAGGGCCTGTGCACGGTGGTATAGTGTATGGAACAATAAACATTAGGTCTCTGTTCGTGAATTTATACCATTTTCCCACGCGATGCTTTTGTTTTAAGTCTATTTTTGGTTTGTTTGGTAAATAAGGGTAATTCCACACATAATAGATGTTTAGTTTGTCGTATGTACGTATCCTACTTTTTTGTGAAACGACGTAAGCTGGCGTAGTTAATTAATCGAAGCATTTTACTTGGGCTATAACTGTTTTTAGTCAGGTATACATTATCAAAAACACAAACTTTAATTATAAGTTTTGTTTAAAGCTTCGATAACCAAGCGTATTTCAGAGTATATTGAAATTTAATAATTGAAATTAATTAAAAAAGTGAACATATTAAAACGACCACTGTACCATTACAGTATTAAATTCTCAAACAGATAAATTACTGGAGTTCACAGACAATGCATTGAAATCATAGCGAACGCCTTTCTCTAGGCTAAGATACATTGTTTTGCGTTTATTGATTTCAATGACTGCAAAATGTTGTGAAATGATTTGCGTCTAACAGTCTTCCGTTAAGAACTCACTGAGATTTATTATGAAATGCAAAATTTTAATTATATTTCTAAAGTTACTTAACCTTTTAAATTTACTTTAGTTTTGATACTTGTAAGAACAGAACCTTTTCCTTCTTTGTTTAATCTCTTCACTTACCGCACTTACTTCGCACGTCTATTCATTTGAAGACTGTTAACATGTAAAAGAAATAGTCTTCGCACAAACAGTGCTCAGTCAGCCTTGTAAAGTCTTAAAATATTCCAATTAATTTTTTCCATTAATACATGTTTAATAGGTATTTCTATAACTAAACATTTATGCATACTACATAGTACCTAAGTATTAATTAACTATCGTAACATAAAACATATGAAATCATTTTCAAATAGGCTCACCAATCTATTGGAGATCACAGGAGTATCATTGGACTTGAAGAATGCCATGTAAGGCATCATATTAACATTGTTGTTTTCTTACACTATTGAACGAGAAATTGTTGTTTGTTATACATGGGCATACCCAACTTCAGGTTCCGAGGAGGGGGGGGGGGGCTTTTTTCCAGGGTTTTATATAGGTACCTAAATGTATTTTTCACCTTATTACTGCGATTCGAGATACTTAGGAAAAATAACATGGCGGTAGATTTGACTTTAATAAGAGGTGAAAGAAACTTGGGGGCTAGTAGTTCTTTCTTGTGTCCTCTTTCTCGGCAATGCAGTTGATAGTAGGTACAAGTGAATACTATACCATAAACTCATCTAACAGTAGCGGAACTGTAGATGTAACCTGTGTGGTCCGACCTTAAGTGAACTAAAACAAAACGTACCATTTCAACTTCGACCATAACGGCTTTTACACACATCTTTTTGCATTACTTTACAAACACTGTTAATCAGTGTACATTAGAACGCATCGTAACTTTTTATACACGTTTTATGACGGTGCAACCGCGTCTAGGAATTTCTTCTATTCCGTTTATAGCTTTTTAATTACAAGGAGAGCCGCGCACGCTCCGATGCATGCGGTTCTGAGTACTGCTGAGACTTACAACGTTGCTTCCGACACACCCCTTGCGCTGCTATCATTATAGTACAAAGAAAATCTTTACTGTTTCTCTCGGACAACTGTTACAAGTAGTACAGGGGTTCTCGTGTATCATCAGATGTAGGTAATTGTTAGTATTAATCTTTATATACTTCTGCATTTACAGATTGTGTCATTACTAGCTCGACTTTTTCTTTTTTTTTTAAACGCTAGGTAACTCATACCCCCGCAGTAGGATTCTCTGTCGCGGGTGGCATGAGCAACACAAATAACACGTCACTATCACCATGAGCCGAGAACAAATATTTATCTATGACAAATATGTGCCCCGGCCGGGTATCGAACCCAGGACCCCTTGCTTCGTAGGCAGGGTCACTACCAACTAGGCTACGGGGCCGTCGATATATATATACAACGTTAATAGATATTTTACGTTGACGTCATAAGGCATACGTACAGAATACCTTTAAAGCCATGCTGAGCTTGCACTATTATGTAGATAACTTGTAAAGTTAAATATTTATTATTATTTTAACAATAATTTACTCGTATTTATCAGTATTCGTTCTTTATGTAAACTATTGGATGGTAAAACTAACTTTTGTTTTTAAAATAATCAGATATTAATTGTTAATTTAATTTATGTATCAATGGACAAAGCCTGGATAAAGCCTTTATGACAAATAAAGATTTTTTGTATGTATATGATTGTGGTGCAGCATTTTTTGTTCGTGACGACACAGTACTCGGTCTAGTGGAGGCGACTTCGTTTGATTTTTGTGGAAATCATACATTTGTGTTAAGTTGATATCGCGTTGAATGAAAAAGACTGATTTGGCCATCATTGTAAAGAAGTTAAGAAGCATTATTTCCTAGAACTCAAAAGTGAAATAATAAAAATATTCGAAATATTCAAAATATATCGTAGAATAGGTAGCTATATGAATATAGACCAGCAATAAAAATATTGTCAATCTCTTTCTATCGATGGTTGCGAAGCATAGCTTTGTTGTTAAATACTTCCTTTCATTTGGCTGAAGTATACATCGTAATGGATTTTTTCACAAAAATAAGATGTACATTTATGATAAAAAGTAGCCTATTGGTCGTCGTTCTTCCAACTATCTCCAAACCATAGCGACGCTACTTTGCGCTGTGAAAGAAATACAAACAAACAAACCCGCATTCGCATTTATAATATTTGTATAGATACTGGCGTAAAATAAAAAAAAAACTGTTTTTGTAACACACTTTGATTAACTGCTGTCATTACCATAGGTAGCCCTATTCAAGCTGCGTGGCAGTAGACGTGGGTATACCGTGGAATAGGTTGAGGAAACTGAACCAAATAAGTTATTGGCTTCTTTGTATAGGATTTTTAGTCTAGCTTAGCAATAAATCAAGCAATGTAACCAGGACCCTCTTGTTAGAAGATTGCAAGACTCTAAACGCGGAGGTTTAATCTGATGGCTTGATTCAAGTTGAAGATTTATAAATATCCTGACTAGCTATCACTAACATCAGAAATCAACTGATAATTTTAAAGTACTTTAATTATACTATCAAGAAACAAGAAACTTGGCAGCGTATCATCAATTACTTTTGCCCTACAAAGATAAGTAATATTTTAAGGCCTCATTTGCTCCAATGTCAAGTTATTACAAAAAGTAATTACCCATAACAAATTAATAATTAATGGTTTTGATCTAAAAAACTCGGAGAAAATACCCTCGGAAGCACCTGTTAATTTTAGTATTGATATTAAATTCAATGTCGGAGGGAATTCCGTTCGCCTTTTGAGCAATTCAATTTCACCGTTAGAGTTAGGAATCTTTCAAATTAGCGTATTTTTCTGCGCGTTTTGTACAGTTTTTAACATGTGATCACACGTGCGCACTTCCCGCTTCAATCGAGTTTATAAGTTTTAACATCAGCGTTCTCTTTTCAAAAACTAGTGCGCAGTACAAGAGGGTCAGAATCATAGGTGTTTGCGCATGAAATACGAGCGTTCTAGTGCGCCTGTACACATTTATTGAAGCGTTCTCCATCGTATGCCGAAACGATTAAATCGGGAAGTAAAACGCCAGTCCGAAAGCGTCCTTAAATACGACCGACAATTCGCAGAAATTGCAATCTGAGAAGTGTTACTTGATAGTTCGAGGCATTGAGGTATTACTATTACGAGACTTGGAGAACTGTTAGTACCTAACAAATTTGGTTCATCCATCTGGTACATGTGTCAAACTATACAAAGGCGTGACTTTGCGATCGTATTGAACGATTCAGACTCTAATCTAGTGATGATAGGCTAGCGTGTCAAAGATGGGAGGCCTTCCTCTCTGCTTGGATGCAAGATATTAGGTATGATCATAAAGTTTATGATATTATTGCTGGTATATGATTATTCTGTGTAGCCTACTTGGCTACTTTTTTGTATGAGTCATTCGACTAAAGAAAAATCTTATTTTGGCTGAGAGCATAGGAGCCAGTAATTTCTTTATTTCTTCTATACTATATACTATAAGGCTCGCCTGCTCATTTATCAGCTACTTGGTGTTGTCCGCGGCTCCAGCGATGTGTGTAAAAAGAACAGCAATAAAAAGGTTGTCAATTTCTTTCAAAGTTTTCAAACGCTTTATTGTTAAACACTTCCTGTAATTTGGCTGAAACATATATTTTAATGGATCTTTTCACAAAAATGAGATGTTCTTTTGCATCACTCATTTCCTTACTTTCAGTCGTCGTCCTCTATACTATATTGAAAACATAAATAGCCGTGCGCCGTGAAAAAAGGACAAACAAACACTTTCCAATTAATAATATTAGTATAGATTTACATAAAAAGCTAACACAATAATATAGCGGAATGACATAGTTCTATCTCACTCAAGTTTCATTTGGGAGAATAAAACAGATATTCATACGCTATCTCTATACTCCCATATCGACGGCGTATCCCAAGAATGACATTCACTTTTTTATCTCCCAAACCTACTCCGACACATAATAAACCGGCTAGCAGCTGTTACGACCGTAAAGTTTTTATAGCACGCTGTATATTCAGAGGAAACAATAGGAGCATGTTATTGGAACACTTCGTGTTACCTTCCAACTTATATGGAAGATAATTGTCACCTACACGTTTTGTAATTGTGACATTTAACTGCGCGGAATGCTTTTCACACTGTTTTAAAATTGCCGGTCAGTTGGTGATGTAGCACTTATTGAAAGACTTATATAATGTGATGGTTTAAGTTATGAATGTTCAGCGAAATTAATAGTTTCTTCGTGACATTAATGAATAGATAATCTGATTAAGAAATTGTGACAAGCTGGCTGTGTGGAGCCGGCACAGAACTATCTTCAAGCCCTGCAGATAGACCAGGTTATATGTATAAGAGTAGACAGAACCTGCCCCTGCTTGATGACAAAGCTTTCTGAAGGATAACATTATACCGATATTTAATCATTTGTGAATCGTGGCTAACATAATGCTCCGGTTTGAATGAAATCTTAAAAGTCTATCATAATCTAATTAAAGGCTTGAGACCCAGTACTGTGATTTCTTTCTTCATTCTTTCTTGGCTGCCAATGTCTCTATGGTGTATTTGGTTGTTAATGTCCACTAGTGATATATCCACAAACCATTATGAGCGATGTTCGATCACTTCTTGCAGTTAACAATAAAAAAAGACGAAGACAAAAATTATTCACAATATGTTTAGGTTCGATGACAAAACAAATGTACATTAAATTCTTCAATTACGTGCTTACTATATCATTGGACTTTTACACGACTGTAGGCGATCTCGTAGCCTATTAGGTGATGTACATGCCTACGAAGAGAGAAGGGTTTGATTCCCGGCCGAGGCACGGGTGTAAGTGATGTCTAATTTATGTTGTCGATGCCATTCGCGACATAAAGAATCCTGGAGCAGGAGTATGAGTGTGTAAGTGTTTATTATTTATAATGCTTCTCAGCTTCGCACACGTATAAGAAAAGAACAGCGATAAAAAAAAAATGTCAATTCCTTTCTATCACTGGTTGCTAGGCAACGCTTTGCTATTAAAAACTTACTTGAATTTGGTTAAAATATATATCTTAGTGGACCTTCACAGAAATTAGATGTTTATTCGCAGTAAAAATTAACCTATAGTAATCTTCGTCTTTTCCAATTATCTCCAATACCATAGCGACGCTCCGTTGTGCCGTGAAAGAAGGTCAAACAAACAAAGACACTTTCGTATTTATAATATTAGTATGGACTATTACACAGTTTTATTATCAATATGTTGATTCATTTCCTTGCAGATATTATATTTGGCAACACACAGAACGTGACGTTCTTCCGGATAGACAATAAAGCTTTGTTTCATCACAATATGACAGAGGATTTCCGGGAAAATCTGCGCAACTCAATCTAAATATAAATAAGAAGTATTTTTACAAAGATACGACATCGTACTTGTTTCTTAATCGACTTCTTTTTATGTTAATGCCGATAAATGATAAGCTATCTGGTGGTTAATAAATATCAGCAATACCAAAGACTCAAACAATGGATTGTGAGTTAAGAATGAAAGAAGAAGAAAGTGGTTTCTGTACACAACAAGAGTAAGAGACAGTAGGCTGTTTCTTTTTTTTCTTGTTTACGAACTGAAGAAGACAGCGGGCATCCAATGGGTTCAGAAGGCTCAGGACCGCTCTGATGATAAGCGATCTGAGTGACGCTAATTAGGGGAGGCCTATGTCCAATAGTGGAGTTTCAAAGGCTGATAGATAGATAGGCTGTTTCAAACTCTGAAAAAGCGTCTTCTGTGCCGTATTTGGTCTATTATGTAAATTCGAATACAAAAAAAAAAATATTAGTTCAAAATTATGTTACAAACAAACAAACAAACAAAATCCTCTTTATTGTACACCAAAATAATATCTAGATACATTATAATAAATAATGGAACTCAGTACAACAGGCGGTCTTATCACTTAAGTAGCGATCTCTTCCAGATAACCTATTATTAAAATTACAGAGTATATATATTTAGAACCAGGATAGGATGCACTATAATAAACATTGCAATAATTAAATTTGTCAGCAACTAGCGTAGTACGTTAACGTTAACTTATTGTTCAAATAATAAAATATTCAAATAATTCAACCCAGGATCCTTTTAATGGCGGCTTAAGTAGCCATTACTCGAAGCCGATCGTCAAATTAACTACATGCAAATTCAAATGAAATAATTTTCGATTTTATAAAACGAACAGTAATTTAACAACAATCTCTAAAAATATTCAGAGGTCGCCAAAGCGCTGTCCGTAAAATATGAAAAACATTTTGTTCAGAGGTAGCCAAGACCCGGCCCGCTCAAACTCAATCCACCACATTTACATAGGCGTCGGATGATGGACTGTTGAACTAACAGAATTATTCAAAGTAGTTCGCTCAGTTTTTACAGCCCGGAAAGTGAGGTCACCGGCGGCGATGGACAAGATTACAATGTTATATAACGGTAATGTCGTGTCAAATATATCCGATGTTATGTTACAAAAGTGTTATATTACAAATAGGTGTTATACAAGTTCAAATAAAAAATATGTTTTTTTATATAGTTTAATAGTTACGATACGATTCTTTGTTATTTAGTTATTTTTAGTCTAATTTTCAA
>DWPA01004403.1:0-12863 GCA_018251375.1 Calpodes ethlius | reverse complement strand
ACAATGTAATTAGATAATGTATATAATGGTATTATTATTTTGATGGTTTTAATAAGGCTTAAAACGTTTTCTGAAATAACAAAATTTTATTTACTTTACATTATATAACTAAACATAAATATTTACAACATAATACACTTATATTAAATAAAAATAATTTTACCTGAAATAAGAAAAAACAACATTTGAAGCCCTTATTATGTAATATTCTAATCTATGTTAAAATTGGTAATATGTTATACTAAATAAATGAAAAATGACTTTGTCATTACAAAAAAATAAATTCTTTTTACAAATTCCACTGACCTTAATATGAGCGATATAAAATTAAAAAAACTAAATAATATTATTCTAATTATTCTTTACGTGTATTTTGAAATTATCTCTAAATCGGCTTTCTGTAAAGTTACTTTATTTTAAGCCAATGACTGGCTTAACTAAACTAACATGTCTTGTATTGAATCGATCAAACGGTACATTACCAAATGCAAGATATATAAATTCCTTGGTGTTTCAGATAAATGTAGATGAGTTACCCGAGGTGGAGTGCCCGATGAGGATAACGGAGAGACTGAGCATCATGAAGCCATTCGCGTTGCCGGAGCCATGTGCTAAGCACCCCTGCAGGTTTATTTTACCAAGTGAGTCTGGATGTCACATATTAAATTTCCGGGACAACTCATCCGATTTGTTGAAACGATGTCTTACAAAATCGATTGAGTATAAGAAAAATATTTTTCGTCGTTCACTGCGTACTGATGGTAATCATGTATGATTTTTGTAGCAATCATTTTGGTATGTTGTACCAAAATATGTGCAAATATGTGGTTAGTTCTTGGGATAAAAATGGTTACCTGTGCGGTTAAAAGCTGTAATGATTGTGACATGAAAGTTGAAAAAATCATATGATATCGTATAATCAGTAGCAACGGCAACGCTCATCTCACGTAGTTCGTAAACGTTATCATAGATGGCGCTACTTTGTAGAGCCTTATATAGGAACAACATTTGTGAAGAATGTCTCGACAAATGATCGTTGGTCATTTACTAATTTCCAGCGGAGAAGCGCGTGACGAACAAGTCGTTGCGGGAGGTGCACCGCGCGCTGGCGCAGTTCGCGTGCGACCACCGCGCGCGCTGCGTGGCGGCCGAGGGCGCGCTGCGCTGTCTGTTGGAGCGCGACCGCGACTGGGCGCTGCCCGTCTCTGTCGTCGACATGTTTGGCGCCGGTCAGTTCCCCAGTTTATCCGTTTGTCAATTGTTTTATATTTGGAAGTATTTTAATTGTCCTTAGTTTGAATTTAAACGGTAGAATATAATTCGCGAATACCTTCCAACGTTTGATTCATAAAACAGGTCGCCGGTTGTAGATTCAAAAACAACGACAAAATACTGAATTGCTTCATAAATGAAATGTGAATTTTACTAAGTTTACAATTAATTTTTTTTCTACATTTTTTACACCGAGTTGATATCCGTTTCGCTTAGATACACTAAACTCATACATTTTACGTAAATATTTATAATGTTCTTTCAGACGGCGAACCATGTAACGTTATCGTGTTGGGAAGCGAATTTCCAGTCGTAAAAGAAGCCGCTCCCACGAGGACCTACCGAGCTCTCAGACAGTTATTAAATATCTCCTTAGTTCCGTGAGTACCGCCAACCAATACACTCGTCATTGTAACCCACTTTTGTTTGACCTATCCCCTATGCTTCTTTTCGGCTCTGAGATCGACAACTATACATGTATATATAAAAGAACTCTCAGATTAACGTTAGTATAAGATTCTCCGATGGTGAAACCTTCGAGATATTTTTAACGATTAAAATATTATGTAATTAGTTATTAATTTAGCTCAGTAGGAAACCGCTCCTCTGAAATACAAATAGATAACAAATACAAGTTTATCAAAAATCTGTCTTAAATAAAAATTGTACCTTTCAGAAACGAAGAAATGTCCAAGTTATCATATAACAACATTGATGCGTTGAGAGTTTCCAAGGACGCCAACAGGAGGCTGGGAGGACTGTTTGAGGATGATATGGTCATCCCGGAGGATTCCAGCGACGAGGAAGACAACATGATGATCATTGATAACGATAGCGGTGAGTTGTCTGTGATGTTCATTTGTTTGAAGTGAAGACTCCGACTTAATAGACGATAGATCTAATTGAAAGTCAACATTCCCTGTGAATTATAAATAAAGTGAAGAGTGTCGTGTTGAGACTGATGGAATGAAAGTTAGTTTTCTTCTTTTTTTCTTTCCTTTTTTTCTTGGCATCGGTGATGACTTCAGTATTTCTGTTGTTCACTGTGAGCACATACTATTAGCTAGTTGGTTCTGCTTGTTATCTATCTATATACATCTATACAATTTCATTGACAGATTTAGGTACGCAAGCAAGTTCACCGAAAGTTAAAAAAAGAAAGGAATTATCCAAGACCAGTAACGACACTAAGGATGAACATGCTGACATCATAGAAAAATCAGAAGAAGGATGTACATGTAGAGGTGAGTGTTTTTTTTAACAGAGTACATCTTTAAGTGCAATGTAAAATTTAGCTACGACATTGACGCGTCTTTCTGCATTTTTCTTATTCCCCATCAGCGCAATATACTTTCGCATTAAGTAAACTTAGAAAGCAGACATTTACAACATATCTACACTCTTTATAGGTAAAGTTTTACCGACTCACCTTAATTTAAATGTAAGTTATAACATCCCACTTAATCTGAAATATTATTTTCATCGAAACAAGATTTGAATTCTTAGACCACTAGCTACACTCACACGGTTATAACTGGTTGCTTGTACTGGTTGAAGCATGAGAGGTGAGTGAACTCAAGTAACAAGTTAGTTATAATATATATATGAGTATGATGACTGAAATGTCAAATGAATTCTTATCCTTATTAATTTACAGGTAATATGTTTGAAAACCCCCCTCCAAGGTCGTACAAAAAGTGGAGGGTGAGGAATAGGACCACCAACAGCAACATCGACGTCATCGTACACTGCACGCACAAGCTGAAGGTACAGGTACGTGCAGCACGGCATACTGTCCGGTAATGTTTGGTTCGGTGTAGATTAAAACTTAAAAATTACACATTATAACACAAAGACGACGTTATATTGTTTAAGTAAAAAAACGGACTTTAGGTTTATTGTGATTCTATGGCAGGGATCAAGCAGCGAGCTGCTGCTGGAGCCGATACCGGAGTACCAGCTGGACCTGGCGGCCAGTCTCCAGCCCGACGACAAGGTCCGGAGCTTGGCGCTCGCGCTCATGCTGCGGCGGAACGCCACGCTCGCCAACGGTAAGCTATTTTTTTATTTTCATATTCGTTATTTTGATTTTTTTAATTTTTCACATATCGTACTCCACCGTGCTACATACGAACACTATTCTAAAGAAGCGTTGTAAAATGTTATTTTTTATGAATCTATATATAAACAGCTTCGATCCATCCAATATTTACTGTTGAGTCCAAACCAATCAGTCAACAATCACTCTATATCAGTAATGTTATGTACAGTGCGCTTGGACGGGTCGACGGGAGACCTGGTGACGTTCGAGAGCTACACGAGCGAGCAGTACCGGGAGCAGTGCGGCGACCTGTGGCCGGACGTGGCCAACGTGATCCACTGCACGCTCAGCCAGCTGCAGGGCCTGCTGCCCGGCAGCTACGTACTCAAGCATGAGGTGAGCACGTTTACAAATATTGTCATGAATAAAGCACGAATTTAACGTCAATCTCACATCATTATATTTTTTGTGTGAAAGTAACTGAAAAATTTGGTGATAATTCATCTGATACCGTTGACAACCATCGCCCGTGGATATCGATACGATGTTAGCCAAAAAAAGAGAAAGAAGCTGGTAAGAAGGTCTCCAGCTGGAACACGAAAAATCGTTGAAAATGTTTGAAGCGAGAGGCTGTATTTCATATTGTGTTACTCGCAGCCCGGCCACGGCGCCAACGCCCTGCTGTACGCGGGCGGGGCGGGCGGGGCGGGGGCGGCGGACCCGGCGGGCGGGCCGCCTCCCCTGCACCTGGACGGCGGCCGCTCGCTGCGCGCGGACGAGAGCTGCAGCGTCCGCTCGCCGCCGCGCCTGGCGCCCGTGCTGCTGCCCATGCACAAGTCAGTACTCACCATGTAAATACATGTAGGGAAATTATTCAAGTTACACTCTTATGGTGTGTAGTGGAAAACAGATAATAACTGTTGTCAATCTTACTTGCCACTTGTAAATACTTACGCTATTGTGCTGTCGGTCGAGGTAGCAATTATATCAAGAAAATCAACAGAACCAATCCTTACCAAAAATAGAAAAAGACGAATATAACAAATTATATTGGTTAGTAAAAATTGCCATAATATTAATGCCAAGCCGCTGCCACTCCATCACCTGGGACAAGTCTTCCAACGTAACGGTGAACAGTTTAGGAGACATGATGTAACTCCTCTGCAGTTGGATAGGGTTCGTTGCTATGTCGCGTACTCTGACAGACATCTGATGTGTGAAAGAAAAGAATTCAGTCCTGCCCAGGTCTCACTACACCCTATCAGTTTTAAAGATCATGTAGAATAGCTTAAATACATATCATCATCACAGACTTGCAACTGACAAGTTAAATGACTCGAGTGTGAAAGATAGATAGGTTATTGAAAACGGCCAAAGTGACCGGTCCGTGTGACACCCAGACACCGCAAGATGCTCCCGCTGGCGTTCACGTACCACCCGAGCCAGGTGGCGCCCGAGCCGCGGAAGCCCGTCACGCGCCAGAAGACGCCGCCGCAAGCCTTGCAGGTACCTCTCCTACTAATCCACTTCTACCTCCCACTTCACTCCCACCTCGTTTCATTCACCTTCATTCGCTTTCATGTTCGTTCCCATTGCAGTACTCGCGCGACTATTTTTTCTAGTTTGCATTTTAACTGCAATGGAATATATTTTATATACATAACAGTAATGGTCAGACATTTGCATAAACATTGCCGTTATACTCTATTCTGTGGTCTCGCGCGTACTGCCCGCTCATTGTACTGTCCTGCTTGTTCTAAAAGGGTCGAAAAACATTTTTAAGGACCACTACAGATTTTTGTTCAGAAAATATATGAAACAACATTTATTATTTGAATTAAAATTGTAGAATAAATTCGATATTCAAATAGTTATTCCTTACAAAAATTGTTTTTAAGCCCTGTTAGCACCTTCTTTCGTTTCTAACAGCCATTGAAAGTGTTCACGGCTGGGTACGTTACTCTAAAGCAATCACGTAAGTGTTCTAAGGCCGAGCGTGATCAATCTCAATCAGCTCAAAATAAATATAAGATTGAAGCTACTAATACGAGCGCTTCCGTGATTGCTGATGTACATACCAGCAGTGAACACTACTTATCAACCATTCACCCCCGACATCCTTAACATACATAGCCCTCGTTAAATTAATTAAATGATTAACTGCGCCTTAATGCGATAGTTTATAATTGTTAAGTGCTCCAACCTCGAGTCGCTATCGTACAATTCGCAATCTACTTCGAATATTACTACTAGAAACTCGTCTAGCAGTTATGTTTCCAACTGATGTATCTAATCAAAATATATCTGTCGTAAACCTATGTAAAACTGTTTTAACTCGTTGTTGGAGTACTGAAATGCTTTTTATTGGTATAGATTTTCTTACAATCGAAGTTCTAATACCGGTATTTTATTAAATACGATAATGTTGTTGATTCTTTTCCCCTGGATAAGAATTGACAATATAATCTTTTCCGACTTATAATAATGTCTTTATCGTTTTTTATAATTATCTTACATAAATATTGGTGGCATGTATCACACTTGCCCCAAACTGCTGGTGATAAGTTGCAATTTGTGGCCATTTTCAATAATCTCTCCATAATCTCCAGATATGTAAACTAAAGTATTGATGATCTTAACAGTGGCTGGTCGAGTGATTTTAGGATAATGGTGGATAGAATATTGAGAATGGCCTTTAAAAATATCGTCGAGATGATAGCAGTAAAACCGTTTAATTTTACGAGGACTTTACCACAAGCTTCGTGCGAGTAATTAGAAATATCTCAATGTGCCTATACCCAATACCGAGGTTAGTTTAGAAAGAAAAAAATATCTGTCTTATTTGATATGATTGATTAGTTTTCATATAAATATTTTTCATAAAATTGAAATACAAAATATAAATAGCTTAGTTACCGCGTCGCGTCCCGGGATGTACCTAATGAAGTACCGCATGGCGCGCGAGGCTCAGTGGTAAACTTCTCTTTTACCTCCGTGGAAAATCGTGACATCCAAATCCTATCCAAACTATATTTTTTTAAATAATGTGCCAAAGAATGGAACGAGGGTACTATAGAGACGGTACAGAGTAATACCATGATGTGTTGTCTGTTAGACGATACAAACAGTCTTATGACCCTAATCTCCTCCCTCTTTCGTATCATTCAGCGTCTCTATGGTACGCTCTGTCTACCCCCACGGCGTTCTGAAGGAAACCAGAGAATTCTTAAAACAAAAAAATTAAGATTTACAAGTGTTTAAATCCCAAAGCAGTTCGCTGCTTTTTGTATGTAAGTATGTATGTTATGTAAGTATGTATGTATGTATTTGAATGTAAAAATTAATTTTCCCATTGGCTGAAAATTATTTTTTACAATCAAAAGCGGAGCACAGTCGCGGGCACAAGTCTGGTGTAGTAGGGAAGTTGAAAAAGTATGATATTCGTGAAAGTGAACAAAAATATGCGATACTTAATGGTGTACGTGTAAATTAGCCGTTCCATTATACCGACGTAGTTCAGTGCTCGCTCATACATACGTAAGTGCGCATACGGACACGTAACGATATCGAGACGACAGTCTTACTTCAAGCGATGGATTTACGTAACACCGTCCGGGACGTACCGAGCGGAGTCCACGGCACACGGGTTCAAGCCCCGGTCTGTATATTTTCATATACTTGCAACCGAGCGGCCGAGGGCAAGTCGCGGTAATACTTTTTTACTATGTTGTTATTAGTTGGACGAGAGCGAGGGCAGTGCGTCGAGTGGGACAAAGGTACCGCCGCTCCGTCCTGCGTAAAGTATTCACAAGAAAACGGGGCTGCATTCCCATGCCGTCGACCAACGTTAACACATATTAGCTTCTGTCCGAGTAACTTGAGTATAGGGATTCAGAACTTAATATTGGCCTAGGAAAAGAGCGTTGCTACAAAATCACTGCAAAATATGTAAAATACCTAATTCCTGACTGAGCAAACTTTTACAAAAACAAAACGTTATGAAAAAGTAACAATAGGGAAAAACTTTGGAATTTTCTTCCTAACTTTGATTCGTCAATTAAATATCAATCAATTCAGAAACATTCGAAAGAATAATTAAATCGAAGATGAGTTTATTTAAGTTCATAAGAAAAACTCAAATTGAATAAGTTAATATGTGTTAATACAGTCCTGATCTCCGCGTGTAGCCCTGGCAGATGCGAGAATATACACCGTGGGTCTGATGGTATAATGACATCGCGTGGACGGCAGTCACAAGAGGTTTTACCCGAATTAATTAACATTGCTCAACCCAGAGCCTCACCGATATCAAATAAAAACTACTGTACTGTTTTTATCAATAAAACTGTTCAAACGCCTGCTGTAAGGTAGATCTCAGCGGTTGAACAGTTTTGGCTGCATTCTGCAATCCACAAAAGCTACTAAACCGATACATCAAAAACTACTGAACCGATAAAACAGAAATCACTGGACCAGATCCTACAGTTCTTACAATTTTAATAATTTAGAAAAACTAAACTTTTCAGAAAAAAGTGAAAAGTCATTAAATCAAATGGGTTAAGTGTATAGGCCAATTATCAATAGTCAGCACTTCACTTTATGCACGGTGTGAAGGTTAATATTCTTTAAAGTATAGACTTTATTTACTGAAGTACAGTGCAAAATGATATATTTTTATGAACATCATTTATAATTATAAAAAAAAAATATTCGGCTTATAAACCACCCTCCCTACGAATTAGAAGTTCTCTGTTACAATTTTCATAACAAAAATCTCATGTCATGGTATATCCGTGGCGTCATGCCGACTATGAATAATTGGCCTATATTACTGTTGAATTTCTCATCAATTCTCAAATATATTGCAACAACTAGATATGACAGAGTGCACGCCGACATATGCGGCGTTTTGACTTAGTCATCGGGAAGTAACAAGCCCCTGATCGAACTTGATATTAACAATGGCGGGCACGTCAGAGCCATCTGCCCGTAATCTAGAGTAATAGAAAACATTTCATTTCCTCTACAAACTACCCGTGTCCGTATTGTTGTAATGGGGAACATGCATGAGTTACGTTATAGATATCAAGCAATACATAAAAACTGTGCGTATTGGTGTACAAATGTACGAAGTTTTGAGAAATTTCGACTTTTATGACCTTTTTGGAGTTTTTCCTTATTTTGTAATGGAATTAAATAGAACTCTCACTTTAATATAATAATGATGCTACGTTTCAACGGAATCGAAGGTTGCCGCGCCGTTCAAATTTCTTTTCTAAAATTTGTCATGTCATGACATGCTGTATTTAAATTAATCTCACCGTTAAAGGTTCAAAAACAGTATTTTAACTACAATGAATTCAATTATTATGATATCCAGTGTGCATGTTTCCTATTATTTGTCGCTACGAGAAGCTTCTTTCGCCGTTTCTTCTTCTCCATAACAAAGCGCGTTTCCGAAACGGTGGTAGAATCAAATAACGACGTGCGTAAATGTATCAGTAATACCTTTGGATTAAATTCTGAATTTTAATATCAAAGATTAAATTTAAACTTGGTTAAAAACGTCATATATACCTGCAACAGTCTTCTCACTAGTTGTAAAGCACTGAGGATACTGTTATCGAGTTGTTGGTATGTATGCCAATGACGTCAAAATCATGAACTACAATCGTAGTCGAGGAATCAGTCATTCAGAAAATATACTATCTACATTACTACGAACGACTGTTCCAAATGAGTGAATATGTTTATATTGTGGATTGTTTCAGATATCAAAATGGTAATAGATATTCAACAAGTATGTAAGTGTGTTTTAGGTACTGTAGAACCAGTTCAATTTTAATTCAAAGTAGAATAATAGCCAACTGCAAATTTCACTCGTTGTTGAGAATTAATTATTGCAATTACGCATATTTATGTAGATCGTTTCCGTAATTATACATAAAAAAAATTAAAGTTTAGTAAAACGAGATTTCACGTTGGACTGCTCAAATTAACCAATAGTTTTGTAATTTTACGCTTTAAATAATGAATATTTTCAAATTCAATACATATTTAGTCAATCTAAGTTACAATTAAAATTGGCGCCCAACCGGGACCCGACCTTGCAAGACGTTTTTCTACCTGAATATGTTTGTTGCAGTGGCCGAAGAAGAAGGGAAAGAAACGCAAGAAGAGGCAGTATTAAGCGAACCGAGTTATTTTAATTAAAAAGAATCCTGTGTTATAAACTGCTGCAGTTCATTTTAATGATTTTTTGTTTTGGTTATTGTATTGAATTACAATTAATATTTATTTCTTTTGTTTAAAAAGTAATATGATCTCAATGTTTGTTAAAAATTATATAATCAATAATGAGCTTACTATTAAATATTTTTCTCGGATATGTTGTCTTTGTTAAGAAATCACACTGAAATTAATTCAAGAAGCGAAAGCACTTGAACCAAAGGTACTACTTTGATTATTAATAGTATCTCCAGCTCCCGAACACTCCCAATCAATCTACTCCAATTGTATAATTGATTGAGTGCTAATAACTTCTAACGAAACACGCAGACACACGCACCCACACACACACACATACACACACACATCCACACACACACATACACACACATCATCAAGAACAAGCATAATTATATGCTTACTAGGTGGTCTCAGGCTGTTAAGTTAACTATGTAAAGTACGTAACTTAACTTAATAAAGACTGATTTTTTTCTTTGATAATACTTTCTCTACAGTAGGTTATATTACCGCTAAGTGTTAACTCATTTTACTTCATGATCAGATTTTAATGTAAGGATGACATAGTGGAAAATACTTACACTCTTAAAGGGTTAATCTATTTTATTTATTGATATGCATGTAAATCAAACATGATTTCGGGCTATCTGTACATAACCAGGAAGCCATGGAAGGGTTTAGACGTAAAACGCCCCATCTCGTAAACAAAACATTTGTGGTGTACAAAATATACTTTATTATGTGTACATAAAAATATATATTTACTACAAATAAATTAATCTACTCTATTTGGAATATAACATGATTATACTTAACGTAACAAGTGCGCTATAAATACTGGCGTGGGGAGAGCGGGTGGAGCGGGTGGAGGGGGTGTGCGACTACGCTGCTTCGTCGAAGTATCCGTCCAGTTGCGTCGCAATCTGAGGGCACATAAATAATCTTTTTAAAACGTTAAACGTTAACACACTCATACGCAAACAATGAAACTCCCTGGAGAGGTGTGACTGCGGGCAGCACCGACCTGTTGCTAATCAGGTACGGAGCGAGGAACCGACACAGCGCCGAATAGAGGAGTGTCAACAGGAGCAGATTAATGGTGGCAAGAACCATTGAACGACGCACGGTCCTCGAAAAACCATACTTAGAGAAAGAAGAGCTATCAAACTACTCCGAGCGTCTCCATGCAACTCTTTGCCGCTTTACGAATTTGCTTCCGTCATTTTATTTCGTTATTCTAATTACAGTCGTATATGAAAACATTTTATATTAATTAGAATTGTTAACAATCGTTAAGAGTCGCCACTTACCTGCACGGGCGTGTACTTGACGTACTTGTCGGGGCTCTTGGTGAAGGGCAACTTGGCGTGCCGCTGGTGGAAGGCGGTGTAGGGCGGCAGCAGCGTCTCCTTGTTGTCCCGCTTGAGAGCCTCGCGGAGCTCCGCGTCGGGCACGCTGTAGCCGCGCTGCGCGCGCGTCGCCTCCTCCCACTCTCGATTGAACGACTACGAATGTAATTAAAGTTACAATGTGAAAAGCGATATAAAACTCTCAATAGATGGCGCTAGTTAGGTTTGAGACAGCTCGATAAAATTTTGAATTCTTGTCGTTTCTAAATCAACACTTAATTTTGTAGTTGTGACCAATGTGAAAATTTTTGTTTGTAATAAATAGCCTATTTCTTAATAAGCTATTTCTACAAATTGTATGTCGGTGTGTACATACCGCGAACTTGTCCTTGAGCGTCTGTCTGTCCTTGTCGCGCAGCTTGGCCGGCAGCGGCTCGTCCAGCACCAGGTGCGACAGCAGCTTGTTCCAGCTGCAACACGTGCATCCAAACATAACATTACTTTTGTTTAAACAATGCCCTGTATGTAGACCGTAGGAATAAGCTTTGGCCTAGCTATCAGAAAGCGCGATGCTCACATGATTGTCATCCACTTACCTCTGCAAGTAGTTAGTCTTGTAGTCCTGGATCATGTCGCGGTAGCTGACCTCGCAGTCGGGCTCGGCCAGTGACAGCACATCTAGGAGACCGCTGCGCTGCAGACCCTGCAGTACATAATAATTGTCACCAACAAAAATAAAATAAAAATATATCCATATTACTATATTAATGAATTAGAAATTAGACTCGTCCCTTATTGTTAGGTGTATGAGTTTAAAAATACATAAATAAAACTTTCTGTCAATTATGGGGTATCTGCTCAGTATGCCTATAAAACTAATTTAATTACTGACTAATCTAATCCTAACACCGATTATACGGAGTTTCTAAGCTTTTAGTAAAGACAACAAACTGAACAAAGGGACTCAGCTGCTATCCATGCAGGAGCCGCCAGTTCAACAGCTAATTGTAATTGTAGGATATTAGTCTTTGCCTTATATTTCCGCCAAAACACGGACCAAACGCGGTGACATTATGTCGTCCGAGCAAATGTTACGAGTTGTCGCGCCATCCGCAATCATTTACTTTAAAAAATCCATAAAATATAAATAACTAACTAAAATGCGCACTCTCACGTAGGACGGTGTGGCTAATGTTCTAGTACATTAAATTCTGGAACTAAGAAGATCAGAATACAGAGGGAGCGGAACCACGGCCAATCCAAATTTGTAACAAACAGTAATCTTTTATAATGAAGCGGTTTCCTCGAGGTATATATATTTTTTTTTGTATTTAAATAATGTAAGTAGCAGTGAAGTATGACCCATATGTGATTGACTCAAGTTTTTAAGTCAAATGTCTAAATTGTATTTCGTCTCGTTGTCCGTAGTATAGTGACCTGCAGCAGGTAGAGCGTGTTGTTGAGCAGGAATATGGCCTTGAGCGCGTCCGGGTACTGCTCGCTCTTGCTGCGCAGCGCCAGGTTCAGCTGCGCCAGCACCTTGCCTGCGACACCGTACCACTACATCAACTCCACTCCGGTATAGGCATCGATAAGTTACTATACATTTTTTCTCATTACAAAAATCAACTTATATAACATGGAAAACTGTAGGAAAAGAATTGTAAGTAATTTAGTAGACTAAATTTTTCAGTTACAGTCCAGCCTAAAGTTTTAAAACATTGGCCTGCCAACTGTTTAGGCCTCAGAGTACTTCTCACGCACGTCTGTAATTTTCCAAACGTTCGTACTAAAAGTTAATTATCACTGTGAATTCTTCATAATACTATACTCAAAGTAGTGTCAAGTCTGCCAACCCGCACTTGCACTTGTTTGCGCAGTGCGGTGGGCAACGTCCTGGACTCGTTACATTGTAAGAGGAGACCCGAGCCCAGCAGCGGAACAGTTGGCAGGAT
>DWPA01004402.1:0-12863 GCA_018251375.1 Calpodes ethlius | reverse complement strand
ATGAAAGGAATAAATGTTACGTATAAAAAAAAAATCGTGCTTTTCTTTATAACAATATTTATGGCAAGACTAAGTATTGTTAGTAATGTGTGAAAGTTATAGAAACTGATAATAATGACAATATGAAATAAACAAAATATGCCAATTTGGAGAATTGAGGCTCCAAAAATTAATTTAAATTAATCTTATTGATCTCGAGTTCAACGACAGGAAGATTAATGTGCTATCAAGACAACTAACCAGGCACTGTATATCGACGCTGGAAAGCATAAATGCTGTTTCCCTAAAAGTAGGAACCTAAGGGTTACAACGTCGATATGAATTACTAGCTTGCCTCAGCTTAAGACGGGTGTCATTAAGATTTAAATATATATAGCCTATGATATATATGAAATACATACAACCTCACAAACACTTTTATAGTTAGAGATTTTAATAAGCAACATAAAGAATCTTCGCAGTGAAAAGTAGCCTATGCTAATCTCCAGCCTCCCAGCTATCACTACACAAAAAACCAAACCACAACAACGCTCAGATGTACTGTGATCAAATAACAAACATACCTCTTCCTTTCCATAATAATATTATATCATGGATTTTCTATTCTTTTACTCAGGACCTCTATAATGTGGGTTCGCGATTAGCCTGATTGTCTTAATTAGGACTGTATTTCCTCAGCTCGACTCTTTGGAGTAATAATTTGATAAGCGTTATGCAATATTTCGTCAAGCGTCACAATATTATAAATTATTATATAGTCCCTATTAAAATATAGGGACCTAATGATCTTCTGAGATGGTCATCATTACAACCCATGATTGTCCCAATGCTGGGCACGGGTCTCCTCTCACAAGGTGAGGGGTATAGGCCATAGTCCACCACGCTGGCCAAGTGCGGATTGGCAGACTTCACGCACCCTCGAGAACATTGAGATGAACTCTCAGGTGTGCAGGTTTCCTCACGATGTTTTTCTTCACCGAAGCAAGTGATAATTAACTAGTAATACGCACACAACTTTTTTTTTTTTTTTGAAAATTTGAGGTTCATGCAGGATTCGAACTCACGCCCCCACGTTCGGGGAACCAACGTTCGAACCACTAGGCTATCACTACTTGAGTGAGCACTGCTTTGGGATGGTAGTCAAAAATATTTAAAGATAGTCCAATAATGATCCTTCAAAAGCTGATAAATGGATGGGTGGATAGGACGTCAAGGAAGTACATTACAAGTACCATTACAATCCATAACTGTCCCCTTACCGGGCCCAGGGTACCACTTAGAATAAGAGGGATAACTGACACACATTATGTAGAACTCCAAGGCATGCAGATTTGCTCACGAAGTCTTCCCTCACCGAGGCAAGCGATAATTGAATAAAAATATCACACGACTTCAAGGAACCAATAAGAAGCAGTTACCCCTACTTTTCTAATGACTTTTAAAGAAATAGAAATGAACAACTAACTATAATTGTCAAACATAGGAAGATTATGCTACTAATTGATAAATAACATATTACTAGGAAATACTTAATAAGAATACGAACATTCTCACTTTATTATTTACAAATCAAGAATAGATTTATTCTTTTAATTCAACCTAATCTGTAAAACACTGTTTGCAAAGCTATTCAGAATTAAAGTATACATTTCAAATAATGACCAAGAATTTATACACACGTGAACTCGGTTAACTTTACCAATACTGCAATGACTTACGAGGCATTTTTTGAAATACTGCACTCTAACAACATTCTATTGCCTGTATCGAAAAATCGTGAGGGAAATTGCACATTGTCAGTGTGTGAATTGTGGAAAGTAATCGTTTGTAGGGTTGTCTGGTTACAGGAAATGAAAATATTATACTTGTTTAAAAATATATGACATACGCGCAAGCCACAAAGGAGAAGCACAAAACTAAATGAACTATCTCTGTGACTTGTGTGTGTGTAACTTACGTGGGAAGCGTTCTGTATACTATAAAAATTAGATAGATAGGTTCTATTATCCCCGTAAAGACCAAATCATCTCTTTTTTATTAATCAACCTCCTATAGGAAAATGAAGTTAGGAAATGAATTTATTCCATCGGAAGACAATAAACTTTAGTATGAAATTTCAATTAAGGAGGTTAGTCAATAATCATTTGAAAACTTACAATAATTTAATGATTGTAATTCAGTAATTGGGAAATAATTGTATAAGTATACCTTCTTTAGCTCACAGGTGTTAAAGGATTTTTTTATGTTAGTTATTGTTCATCATTAACCATGAACCACGTAAATTGATACCGTCGGCATTAAGATTAGGTATAGAACTCAACGGCCATTACCTCCTTCGTTATTCAGCAGGGTGCACCACGGGCAGAAGAGGTTGCCTCGAACTCCAGAATGAACAGAGACTGTTACAACTCAGAAGAAATGTTTACTTGTTCATGAATGAGATAAGTTTGAATCACCTTCAAGGCTCAAATTTGTATAACTAGTTATTACTCAGCATATAAATTTACATTGAACACATAAAGCTTCCTGAATAATGCTATCTTTAGCTTTATGTCACGGTAAATAGCGAATAAAATTCGTTGATGACTATTATGTATCCAGCTCCGTTAACGAACAGTAAATAAGAATACCTACAATGAAAGTAAAATTCAAAAACAATGTTCATTATCTATTTCACATTGATTTTATGTGACAATAATCATACAGGAGATCGTTAAATGCTGTCTATATACAACATGACACAATTATAACAAATCATTTAATTCGATATGTCATTGACTATACAACGAAATATCGGGAAACATATATACAAAAAAATATAAAATGTATCTAAAACATCCAAACTTCTTTGTTGTCAAACTGAAATAAAAACAGTTTAAAAATAAATTTATACAAAGTACTAGAATAATAAATATACTTTTAGGAAGTAAACAGCACCAAATGCCATTGGCAACCCTAATAGCAGCGTACATTATTATTCCTGCCCGAGGAATTGTTTCGCGAAGATGTGTGTGCTTCCAGATAATTCCGTGATCTGGTCCTTCAATGATTAAGGGTTTCAAATCAATAACACTGAGACATATTAAAGGCACGAAGCGCTATTACACTCGAGAGTCGTGGGTTTCACATGCTGAGTACAGAACGAGTTAAGCATAGGAAACATCGATTTACAAATAAATACATGCAAAGGCGTGAAATCGTTACCATTAAGCATTTGCAACAGACTAGAATAAAAATAGGAATTTTGCAATTATCGTGTAAAACGCCGTATTAATGTAATCAATTAAGGCAAATTAATTTATCTAACTAAAGGAATTTGTATCTAACTTAACATAATTATTTTTTTATTTTGTCTTATCTGAGCATAGTATGGCTTCAGCTACAAATATTGTAGTCATATTATTTGAATGTAACGTAAAAAAACTATAATTTATATCTGGAAAAAAATTACTATTTTATTAAAGTCTTGAGCAAATTTATTACACGATGCTATACCTTTATTATTATTTTCAATGATATTAAAAGGTTCTTCGCCCAGATTTGATATAAGTAAGAAAGTATAAAAAAACAGAGACTTGCAAAATCAGAAGTTTAGAACACGAAATGAGCTGGTGGAATATTTTATCTTTTCTACCCATCCAAGGCCTAGCCAAGTCCGTTGGTGCAGCAAACCTACGTAACAGAATGCGTTACATGACGAGATTAGCTTGAACTGCAGTCATTCACGGCGACCGGTCAATGTCATAAAACAACGCGTTATAGCATTGCATTCTTAAAAAAGAAAGCTAGCACGGAAATGGTCAAGCGATTTGACCAGTTGTGGACCGGTCTGGAAACGGCACACATCAAGGAGATGGGATCTTTGAGGTTTGCGTGGAACAATCACGTGTGAAGGGGCACACCTCACGTCGGCATTCGTGCCCGAGATTAGATCAGTGCAGGCGACACCGGCACGCGACACCCCGACACGTGCCGAGCTCACAACGACCATTAGTAACTATGCAACATTCGATAATCTAATACTTCACTACATGCCCTTCTTAGATACCTAATTAACTAAATATAAACACGTTTCCTGTATTGTGGATGATATAAACATACATTTACATGTTGCAAGTATCTACTCAATCCAGAAATCGCATTCCATTCTTCAGCAAATAGAGTTACTACCAACTGGACAATTACATGGTCAAATGAATGTACTCTTATACTGTACACATAAAGTTATGTAAAGTTATCCATTATTTTAATCACAAAATACAGAATTTAAGTTACTGCAGTCACAATACCCACAGGTTTCCAACGTTCATGTTCTTATCCAACAAATAGCCAATACATTCCAGGGACTATAAAATCAACGTTGCTGAATACAACATTGTCCGCAATAGATAAAGTCGTTTGACAATAACATGAAATATTCATCAAATAAGAAGATTACATCGACCACCGGGGGTACCTCGAGGAATGAAAGGCAAAATATAAAAACAAAATGATTCAGACGTTGTTCGACATTGACATCATAATTATGTATGAGCTGTAAATATAACCGAGTCGCTGTATTTTACCTAACGTGTACGCTATTCCGATTATATAATGCTTTATCGACATACAATCGATACAAATGAAAAATGTTAATGCTTTAGATCAGGTCGCAAGATTTCACTATTTACGACGTTCTTTCAGAAAGAGTAATAAATACATTTTCTAAACCGTTGGCTTCTTGCTTGCCGAGCAAATAATCTCGCGTTCGATTCCCGGCGGAGGTACATATTTTAATATTTGTTTGAGTCTTGAATGTTTGTTAGAGTTATCCCATATCTGTCGACACAGAATCGACAGAAGCGGAATGTGTATCACCACCCTATTCACAAATAGCCGATTACCGAAGATCGTTGTCGGGACGGATGTTAGCTACATTAAGATATAGGATGCCGTTCGACTGCTATCAGCGTCATACAGTAGCGATCAGTAAATCATCGCGTCGCTTCGCCCGAGCCGAGCGATATCGTTTTCACTTAATATCAAAAACATTAACTTTTCTAATTGGCCTAAGCAAATACTGCTTCCGTATTTGAGAAGCTCTTAATTTTTACAAACTTCGAAATAAAGATAAGGTTCT
Organism: Calpodes ethlius; assembly: GCA_018251375.1. Taxonomy (NCBI): domain Eukaryota; kingdom Metazoa; phylum Arthropoda; class Insecta; order Lepidoptera; family Hesperiidae; genus Calpodes; species Calpodes ethlius. The sequence continues at coordinate 7,744 of DWPA01004402.1, read as the reverse complement.
CAATAACGTTTGTTACTTTATAATCGCGTAATTTATTAACCGATTTGGGTAATTACTTTTTTATTTGAAAGTATATGTTTCCAGTATAGTTCCTTTTATTTTTTATGGTGAGAATCATGCCAAATTGAAGAATCTCTTTGAATATTATAGGTTTATAAATAACTATGTCAGTATTTTAAGACAGAATTCAAACTTTTGGACCCAGGACTTTAATATGGTGAGGATTTGGTGATAGGTTTCGGAGATAAAGAACGGAACTCCTCAGCGGATACGAATAATTGAATCGTGTTTGGAGATAATTGTTGTTGATAAACATTAATATTGCAAAACCAGTTAATCATTGACCATCTCAGAATCTGATTATGTAACTTAAAGACGTAATATGTAACCCTTCAACGGATAGAATCAATCAAATCAATGCTAAACCCGATATCTAGCAATTCCTGGCGGTTTAAATACATCGATTAATAACGGAATATACTTACGAAAGTCTCATATATTATGTTAGCTAAAGGTTAAAAGCTTTTCACTGACTTGAAGAAATTTTATCAATATTCTATTAAAACTAATAAGTAAGGTGTTAAATTTGTCGTTTAAATATTTTTTACTTTTTAGTGCCATTTTGAAGATTTGTTTTTGAAGTCGATTCTACTTTTTTATCATCATAAAGAGTTCGTGACAATATGATTTGAGTACTTAATTACGGTGAGGATCTTAGGGTGGGTTCTGAAGATAGTGCTTACCTACATATATTCAATGTACAGTAATATTGCTAAACGACTTCATCAATGACAACCTGAGGATAATCTCTCATAGGGAAAAAACTGTAACTCCTCAATAAATAGGAGTAATTGAAGTGTTTTTTTCTTAAGTTTTTATTCAGTTATTTTTCAATTTTCAGGGCCGTTTTGTAGTATTTTTCAAATTAATTTTATTTCATTCATTTATTCAATAACTAATATAAGAAAAGAAAACATTATCTCATGTGTGGCAGTTCACAGAACTTCTAGCATTAAATTATAAAATCGAATAAGCAGTGCACTGAAAAACTAGTCAACATCCGGCTTCTCGTATAAAAAATAATTATCTAACGTGAGGCAAGAAATAACGCCCACGCCATGATAGTGCATCATTAGGTGCCAGTTAATAAATGGTTCACGCAAAGTCGATGAATCTTGGTGTAAATTATTACTCAGTATAGTGTTTATAAGTACGAGTATAATATATTAAATTCGAGGTATACGAGTAGATAGCATTGCATTAAATATAAATGTGCTGTTAGCCACATGACGTCGTATAATCAAATAGAGAACATTTATCACATTGTCTATCCGCCATTACTGGGTATACACATTTTATGAATGTCGAGAAGGAAGAGTTGAACCATTAGGAAGCAGTTTGGCTTTAGACTCGTGCTATTGTTGTGGTAAACGCATTCTCTAAATCTTTTTACGATAAAGTAGCACGTACTTTCTCTGTACACTGAAAAGTAAGAACGTCATGTGTAGGAGGACAATACATTTCTTATGTTGTTATAAATTTAAAAGCAATTAGTTATTTCTTCGTTATTTGTGAATCTTGTTTTAAGCTGCAAGAGTCATATCGAGCCTGGATTTTGCTTCCTCGTTCATATCTTTAACTCATGCGGGATGAAAATCATTACTTAGAAATAGGTAGATATCTTTGGAATTTACAGAGTCCAAAATAGATATAAACAAAATATTCTATAACTCTTCCTAGATATTCAAGCAGTAAAATGTATTAAAATTTAAACTACACACTATTAAAAATGTAGCACCTAAAATAATAAGAGTAAAATGTATGAAATTTACTAAAGTTTTCACATCTATGCTTCTCAGTTATAATTTAAAACTATAGCCGAGTGTTTAATTATTGATAGCATTTGTTATTAATTAATTTATTTATTTTACCCTTCTCTGTTTGATTACATACAGTCTATGAATATGATCTATGGTTTCATCGCATATCCAGTGTTTAAAGAGGCTGGCAAAATATAGGTAAGGAAGAAGCAAGCCGGTGGAGCCGTAATAACAAACATTGGCCGATACGTATAGGTAAATGTGAATCCGCAAAAAACTGTTGGCAGATCGTAAATCTATTTGAATTGTAGATCGACTTCGTTCACGGAGCGCAATGGAATTGGGCTTATTATTATGGCAATTACTTGGTGCTGGTTACGGATATTTTGTGGTGCAATTTGTTTACTTATTTGCATCGGAATCGCTCCGCGCGATTGCGGTCACGCACAGTCTTCCGATCCGCAAATATGAAAACAAACAACGAGTACGACTGGATACGACTTTGAAGTCTGGAAGAAAATCAATATATTTCAATAGCATGGCGCCGCGTCTAGTTCCGCGCAGGTTAGTAGTTTACTCCGATATTAATACGTACCGTGTTTAAAGAATATGCTGAGTAATTTATTTCGCAGATTGTTCACGTCGATGGTAAAGGACTTAAAACACTCCGAAATGGTGGTAGAAGCTAAAGAAACGTGTTTCTTTAGTGTAAAAATACCTAAATGATTAAATTATTTTCAATATGAATGTAAATTTAACACTTTAATTGTATAAAATATGGAAACATATTTAACATGATTAAAATTAACTCACGCCATCTAGTAATATAAACCAATATACATATTAATTAAATATCTATCATCTTTGTAACAAAACCTGTTATGTAAATTAACACTAATGAAAAATTATTGCCTACATAGCTAGTATTTAACATTTAAATAATTGTTACGGAAAATTATTGAAACAGGGAAGATAAATATCTAGATATTCTTCTGTATCTGTCGATACACTAATATCCTTAAAGTAGTACCGTAAACATTATGGTACTGGAAAAGAAACATTTGGATATAAAGTAAAAGTTATTTATAACTTACATCCGCGATCGCAAAATCATCGACGATATAACAATAATAAAACCATACCGATTTACGTTTACAATACGTTTAATTTCAACGAGTTCCACGAACATAACACAAATATTATTCTGACGTCCAACACATCTAGCAGCATTAACTCTAGGCAAACTCGTATCACGAATCTTTACCAAGCTGAAGCTTTCAATCGCTTGTGTGTGCAACTATTCCTGTGGATGGAAAACAGTTACAAAATTTCCACTCGGTGGGTGGCGTTGAAGTTATTCATCATGGTTATTGAACCACATTAACATTACTTGTTGACTGACAGTTCCATATTTGATACACAGGATATAAACCGGTAAGAAAACCACACTCGGGAGACGAACGATTAATCACATTAGTATTGTAATGGAGAATCGATGTTTAGTTCGATGTTAGATACAAATGATTCTAATGTCAACAAACATTAATTTTATCAAACGTCCCATTCGTTCATACGACGGATATTGTTCCTATTAAAAGCAATTGTTATTTAAATTAGGTTCACGTGTAACGGGATGCAGAGGTCCCGTTTGTCTAAATTATTAGTCAGGAATTGACTTTACAGCAATGTCATGGGTACAGAAAATCGTTTGTTTAGTTGATTCGTAACGGACTTTCGTGCTTGAAGTTCACATTTAAGATGATAATATCAATGTCGATACGTATTGCCATGGTTGATATGACATACAAGCTGCAGATTTTTTCAAAAGATCCTTACTAATATCGATGTTTTTTTATTATTTTGATCATTCTTATAATTTTAATATACGAAATTTTTAAATGCGCTACTTTGATTTAGTTTTTTATCGTTTATTTTTGGACGTCGTTTAATTAAATGACCTCAAAAAATAAATCTCACTTTGAAATTGTTATACTTTGATATTGAATCGCTACTTGATATATTTGAGGAAGATAAGGTTTAAAATATAATATAAATGCAAGACGCCAGTTAAAAAAGAAACGGCCCTAATACTTTAACATAACCGCTAATTAATCAAAATCTAAACGGTGGCACGATAACCTTTGTCGCGACCAATGGTAACATTGATTTGGGTTCGTACTACTACGTACAGTACGTACGGTTGAACGTCGGAAGTAATCAGAGGGGAATCACGACGCGAACGCGCGCTAACAATCCGCTAATAGGGATCGTGTTCGTGACCCCGCCTCCCCGCCTCCCAGACTCGACAATATCTTCCGACGGATAATACTTTTACTATTTTTTCTTGTACCAATACATCGGCTGACTTTTTGTCTTTGTTCCATAAAACTGGTAACTTCGTTAGAAAGTTTCGTTATAATTAAAGTCAAATTCGTATTAACAAGCTAACGTCTTAGGGGATTAATTACATAAATATTGCGTTTTAACAAAAAAATATCCAATTTATGAAGTATTTATAAAGAAACCGACAAATGAGCAAAGGAACCGCCTGATGATAAGTGGTCATCGTCACGCATGGACATCGTTGAAGCGTTACTGGCAAACAAAGTAAAAAAGTCAACCACATAATCTCTGGTTCTTTGATAACTTATACTTTAAACAAGCAATTCTTTTATTTATACTTATATATTTATATGTAATTGATTTATTGAACTCCACTCTAATGACATCGATTAAACTTTCGAGCTGGAGGTGATATAGGCCAATGAACCAATTAATTAAGGTTTCATTTGGAAAAAGATTCGTTTTCATGTAATTTTTAAAAATATAGGTAATATTATTTTTAGAAAAGTTGACGCAATTTATCTAAATTATGTAGCTAGACATCACATGGCGACGTTACAACTTTCATTCACCAACTAACAATAAATTAACCATGTCAATAGTATTATTGGTACCATGTATAAACTCACTTTTAAGCGAACTGACTCCGCGTGGCGAATAGACTCCGAGCGTAGTTCGGTTTCCCACGCTAGTTTAAACCGAAACTTTAAATAACATTCACGGTCCAGTTGAGGAGGGTGGCAGCTAGTCAGGCGGATAGAGTAACCTACCATCATACATGAGTACCGGTGTTCGGGTGGTACAGAGCCTAACAACTTTCAACAGGAGAAAAAAATCTGCATAATTGTCAACTGTTCAGCCTGTGTGCAACAGGGCAGGTTGGCTTTGACTAAAGATGAATGGAACTCTTTACACCTCAAAATATTTCTATTTACAAAAAACTTGCTTCTAATACCGTTATCATGAAGATGAAACGGTGACGCATAAATTGAGAATCCTAAAACAAAGTTGTTTCATGTGAGGAAATCTTAAAAAAGTAATAAAAATATATAATATATTACAAAATTAGAATGGTTTGATAACCGATGTAAGTAGTGAATTAAAGGGTGTGGACTGAAATGGAAATATATTTTAAAGATTTATCAATGTATTATGTCTTTCTACGAACAATAAAGAGTAGTGCTAGCAATAACCTGGTTCGTGTTCACGACCCCGCCTACCGAATACAACGAGCTAGATCGATTATACTTTTTATGTTTTTTACTTTTTCATTGTTATTATATCTTCAGGCCAGTTCTATTTTTAAATAAATTGTATTATAAAAACACAGCTAACTAGACGGCTTTTTCCTGAATGAAATTCTGTATCTATTATACTCTGTATGAATATTTATATTGATAAAGAATAACGGTTGTAGAATTCAAGGAATAAACAACTTAATAAGTAAGGAACAGAATACTACATACATTGTGTCTTATTAATTTTTATATAATATGTTGTATATACATGTATTTATAATCAGAGTCGCTTTACACTCTTGATTAATGTAAATATTATCAGAAATGTATTGAAAACTTATAACTACTCATCAGTTAACATTTAATATGTTTGAAAAAAATAAAATAAAATTCTATGAGACATTACTACGTAAATATATGATAGATTCTTATAGTTTTTGTATCTTTGGCGTGTAGTACATTTTAAACGAGGGATCGAGGACTGGCCATTCTAATAAAAGATTTTTAGTAACCAACATAAATTGTTTCGGTTTGTTATTAATTAATAATATCCTCTTTGTTATATATTATTGATAAATATCTTGCCTATAAAATAACATGTTTACAAAAATGAATTATATACTTTCAACGAATCGGCAGTGAATCATTGTAATAGATAGATATGTTATTGTCGGTCTTGTCAGTGCATTAAATGTGTAACAGAGTAAATGTAAAGTGGTTTTTAAAGAACTCACAAAGCGCCGTTCTCACAACTTCCAGTGATGAATAGCTAGTTCAAATATAAACTTTCTCGTCCTCAAAATATTATATATCTAAGCTCATATCCTTCTTGGCAAGCAACACGCCTTTGATGTCATTAGATGGGCGACCGTGACCAAATAAACATGATCCGAATCCAATTATTTGTACTGAAAATTAATTATGTATTTTTTAACATTGAATATAACTTTTTTGGTGTTTTTTTAAACAACAATTAACTGTGTACACTGTCATATAAATAACATAAAAGAAATGCTAATTCGCCGTAGTTTCGAGCACATTTTATACCCAATCGGATACTCGCGATTCGTATATTGTTTTACAGATATTTCAACCCAGTTACATGATAAGATATCGAAATATCGGTAAAACAATATACGAATCGTAAGTACCCGTTTATATTTAAAATGTTTAGAACCCGCGACGATTAAAATAATATGCTTTGGCCACACTCGAAGCACGGTATTATACTGTGCATATTACGTATAGTATTATTATGTTTTTAATAAAAAAAAATATATCTAATATATATAATCAATTTCCGATTCTTATAGCGTAATGGTAATGAACAATAATATTACGTATCGAATCTGCGTCTCGATGATAATACAATATATTGATTACAAGTAACAATTGTATTCTTTGTTGATATATGTAAGAAGAAATGCATTCATTATATAGAGTAATGGAATGGTTGAGCTAAATTTTTAGACCACTAAACACATAAATCCAGCACAACAAACAAAAACACAAATTATTTGACCGACTATATCGAAATTTAAGCTTAAGTAATAAGAAAACATTACAAACATGACATCTATACCATATTACTGTTTATACTGGAAAAATAATTCTTTTAAATTTCAAATACAATTCAATCATAAACAAAATAGCCATAATATTAGTAATATCTAGATGTAGGGAGATATATAAACGCTCACCCTCAATCTCTGGTCGCTCACGGTCCACACTCTGCTCGCGAAGTCGTTGGAAGCACCTACGATGTACGCGCCCGTCGAGTCGAAATCCACCGACATCACGCCCGCGTTTGAACCGACGAGATTACCTCGGTTTTCCACTGTACCTACTATCGATAAAGTAGTTTAATAACAATTGTATTAATTTCGACACCTAGTGCTTTATTTTCATATATACATTCTTTCATATATCCATTCTTTGCTTCTATAACGTACAAGTTTGGAATTTTTTTTAATTTTCTAAACTGGGCATTTTTGACATTCTTATGATTTGAGATTACTAATTTTGTACGTAATCTACAATAAAGGTAAAAAAAAAATACACAAATAAAATAAGTTTTTGTAAGTTAAAAAATGCTCTTCCGTAAAATTGTGTTTTTTGAGATAACACATTATTGAAGCAAAGAAGTATATTTCATATGTTAATAAAACATATGAATATCTCATATGACATCGACATGAGAAGCATAAGTTCAGATATTTCATACTGGCTAGCCAACATTTTTCTTTAAAGTTTCTATGTTTTAGGCCTGAGAGCCAGTTCTTTCTTTTTTCCCTTTATAGTATTTTCACATGCAACGCATCGATGATAATTTTGACGTAACTG
>DWPA01004401.1:0-12864 GCA_018251375.1 Calpodes ethlius | reverse complement strand
ATACATTTTCGATATTTATTAAAATTTTAAGTATGTTCACCCAATCAATGAAATATTTCCTCCACTGACTGGTGGCTGGAGTAGTATGATAAGACATTCTGTAGTTCCCAGACCTTCAAATACGATGCGAGATGAGATTACTATAGAACTATGTTACTTTTGAGCTGAAGAACGGAAAAAAGGCTAATAAATTCGACATGACATTTCTATGACACTTCTATCCTTATTCTATGATATTACCACTTGAATCACTCAGAGTAGTGGGATAAATATGAAAGTTTAGATAAAATGAACTATTTAACAACAACTGTTACTATATTAGTTGGATACAGTACACCTTATTTGCCTGTTTGTGTCTGCCGATAAGGAGATTTGGATCATCCCTAATGCCCCTAACACCATTCACAACTAATGAAACATATTATACATATGAATTTAAAAATACTTCACAGTATAATGATATGAACTATCACTAATTCTCTCAAACACATTTAATTCTTTCAAAGGATTTAAGTTTCAAGTTGTCTTTGTTAATAAAGAGGTGTTTCTAATCTGCTGGCTTATCAAGTTAATTTATAATTAATGTACAGCAGGTAAAAGATATTTATTGTATGAGATTATTTATATGACAGATTTTCTTTGCATTGGGCTCAAGACATTTGGGAAATTTCATTGTATGTATTTGTAAATTTTAATAATAACTGTAACATTTTTATTAAGGAGAAAATCTTGTTGAAATTGTGTAAGATCTCCTTTAATTATCAATGAAAATTAAATATTTTTATTTCAGTAAAGTGAATGCAAAAATCACACTCTACATATAAAGTAATTGATACTTTTCACTTGACTCCATATTCATCCCACTCTCAATTTTTAGGTGATCAATAATGTTATCTCAACTCTTCTATCGAAAGTTTGACATTCGCGAGTCGCATACACGTCGCTCATGCATCTCACCTGGTCCCTCTTTCTGTCCTTGTCTTCTTTCTCCTTCTTGCGCAGCTCGGCGATGTACTCGTTGAAGTAGGTCTTGCGGTCGCGCAGTTTCTCGATGCCCTTGAAACGCTCCTCCCGTCCGTACTTCGATGAGAAGTCGGTGAATGATGACCTGAGACAAAGTGAATAAAATAAGAACGATGTTAAGGCATATGCATTTATATATATCTACATAAATATACATATTCGGATACATCGGCAAAATGTAGGCATGGCTCGGTGAAATTACAAAATAAACATATCTTATGGTACAATTTTCAAACATAAATAGTGACTATGAGAAACCATTTGTAGTCAACAACTGACAACATAATATATATGTTTATTCTTAGCTATAAATAATACTATTATTTGCTTGCGGTTATTTACCTAGGACGGTTCTCGTACTTATTAATGTTATTATATTATTCACTGTTTCTTTTTTCAGAAAACTAAAAATGTAAAGAAACTCATCATAGAACAACAACTAAGAAACTATGTACTGCAGTACAATACATTATATTTATTTGTGTTGACTTGGCGTATGTCTATAAAATAGAACAAACCAGTACTTACTTGGAGTGCAGCTTAGCTTCCTCCATGAGTAGGCGGAAGTCGTTTTTCTTCTGCTGCAGCCGGTTGTTTTTCTCTTTACGCTCCTCCTCGGCTCGCTCGCGCACGTACCGGTCGAACACCTGTTGACGATTGCCATTTAATGCCCCTTTAAGTAACATTATGTTATTAAAAAAACTTGCTAAATAACTACGAAGAGTTTTACATCTGTAACTTTCATCAGAACACTGGTATAAACTTATATGCGATCCGATTGTTTTACGTCATAAAAATATTCCATGTGCTATCCTCAAGTCTATCTACACATCAGTTGCTTCCAGCAAGCTATAGAATGACTTAATTACAACACGCGTGCCGTTTACGATTAAAGAGTTCCCTGGGCATGGACATACCTGCTTACGTTCCTTTGTATTGAGCAGGAGATAGCTGCTATCAAAGACGATCTTGTGCAGCTCCTTCTCCCATGGACTGAAGGCGGACACGTCGCTCTCGTGCAGCAGCTGCAGGAAGCTGCGCACGCGCTGCTCGAAGGGCACCACGGCGCGTACGCGTGCGGCTCGGATCTCCGCCTCGATGGCCGCGTCCTTCCCCGCGTCGATCGCCGCAGCCGCCTTCTTAGCCGCTGCGACGGCTGCGTTAGCCGCTGCGTTCGCCGCTGCTTCCTCTGCGATGATAACATCAAGTTAGCCAAGGCATAGCTACCTATCTATTGGAATATACCTTATACAGCAACACTTAACTAGCATACCGTAACAAGTAAGGACAAAAATCAAAAGTTCTCGTGTACTAGATTACAAATCATACAATTTTATATTCCAAAAAACATTCTTGTTGCAACACAAAATTACGAAGTTTTGTACAAATCACCATAAATAAGTACTTGAATTAAGTAACTGAATGATTTCTAACTGATACGAAAAAAACCTCAAAATAAAGCGTAATACAATAATCATTAAGCAATTCAATACTGACTGTCAACTGGCTTCGGTTTCTTGGCCGGCTCCACGTCCGAATCGTCCGAGTTTGATTCGTTAGGGCGTTTCAACTCTCCGTTGGAGTTCTTTGCCTGCGTCGCCGCGGTAGGGTTCTCTTTCTTCTGTAGATAAATTAACACAAAACATAACCCAATGGGAATCTTTACAAACCAAAATCTTTACTATAATAAATCACCATACTGGATCGTGCTATATCGAAAATATTTCATAAAATTCACGGACCTGTAGCTCTAGCAGCGCGTCCGGGGGCTGCGAGACAGCCTTGTCGACGTCCGCTCGGCCCACCAACTGCGCTGGACGCTCCCACACCGACGAGTTGGCCGTGGGGTTGTAGAAGAACACACGCCCGTCGCCGGTCCATACTACGCACCTGCAAATCAACCATTTAGTTAGATCTACGAGTACCGTCAAAGCGCTACAGATTACTGAGCTTCCTATGTGATGAAGCCTGAAGTGTTACTGAATAGGCGTTTATTGAAGGTTCTTACACAAACGACCATAGAAAACGATTCCCGGAGAAGCCAAATATTTTAACAGTAGTATTTCAATGAATGAGAAACATTATTAATGTAATTATAATGTTCAACCCACCAAGGTGTCCCGGATATGGGCATGCTGGTCTTAGGTCTAGAGCGGTCCGCCAGGGCCTTCTCCTTAGCCTCTTTTTCCTTCTCCAGTTTCTCCTTCTCGGCGCGTTCCTTCTCCGCTTTCTCCTTCTCCACTCGCTCCTTCTCCAGTCGCTCGCGCTCCGCCTGCGCCGCCGCCTCCGCCGCCGCTTCTCTCTCCGCTGCCGCTGCCGCATGCGCTTCTACGTCCACTACTTGAATAATGGATTACGATAATAATGTATCACTTCATTTATGTCGACTGAAGGCCGAACTGCATTACGCTCGTACAGAGTAGATTGATAGATTTAGTATTTAAGAACTCTATGATAACTCAGAACGGTTCACTGCTTATTATTTTATTAATAATACCTTTTTCATTAACGATTAAAAGATTAATATATACTCTAAAAAAAAAATTCAACCTCTTCGGAGGTACAAAGCCATAGCATAATTGTAAAATATTAAATCTAAATTACAAATGTAAGAATTTACCTTCTACTACGACTTCTTCTTTGATTTGCAATTTCTCCTCTTTCTTCTCCGGCTTAGACACTGCTATGTTCGTGAGGTAATCTAAAACAATTGAATTGTATAAAAGAAGTTGACTTGTACTTCCATTACAAACCACCGAGACCACCACCATGTAAGAGTATTTCCATGAGAAGAATGTTTCTGTGATTGGCATTCAATTGAGCCCTGAGATTAATAAATCATAATTTTTCTCCTTTTTTTAAGTCAATAATAATACAATACAAATTGGCACTTCTTAAAAATAGCTTTCACTGATGGTTTTAAGGAAATTAATCCAGTTACGATATCAGATATGCAATAATTCCAATCACAGCTTTTGAAAAAGTAAAAATTGCCACTAAAATAAATTTGAATTTTTTTAACGGATACATAACCCTACTTATTTACGTCGCCGAGATGCAGATGGGGAAGAACCTCATTAATAGAACCTTCTTCTAATGTTAATAACAATTTAAATTTAGAACAATAATAAAATCTGCCAGTCGGGGACAACGAACCGGTCAGGTTCACCTCATGCAATGTCTCATGATGGTCCCTTACCTTCGAGCTCCTGCAAGCTGCTCGGCTTCTCCCACACGCTCTCCTGCCGGCCCGCGTGGTAGTAGTAGGTGCGGCCGTCCGGCGCCGTGTGCGTCGTCCACTCCGCCGCCAGGGCCGCTAGCTCGCTCGGAATACGCTGAACAATTAAAAATTTACATTCAATAAAGTATTACCCCTTACTAAACATTAAGTACTAAAAACTTTGACGGCCCCGTAGCCTAAATAGCGAGGGGTCCTGGTGTCTATTCCTAACCGGGGCAGATATTTATGTGACAGATAAATATTTGTTCTCGGATCATGGGTGTTAGTGACGTGTAATTTGTGTTGTCCATACCACTCATGACACAGGGAAACCTACTGCGGGGGTATGTGTGTTAGAATTTATTTATTTATTTATAACTATAACACTGAAAATAAATAAGCACAATGTGTTATTAATGGTTTCACTGGAAAATTAACATGAGCTTAACGCTAAAAAAAACTGTTTTTCAGAACATATTACTTTCTGAAACTCAAACTTTTTAACTTTTACTCCTCTAGTCTATATAACATCTTATTAGCAACAATAAATAAATCAATTGCCTTTTGCCATTTTTGTTTTACATTACATTTCATATTAAATAACATAAATCAAATTAGTTATCACTTGCATTGTTAAAAGGAAACAATCTTAACCAATAACGCTCACCAAAGAGTTTTCCATAATGTTCTCAAGTATAAATCTGCCAATTCGCACTTAGCCAGTGTGATCAACTATAGCCTGTATAACACATTGTGAGTAGAGAGTTGATGATGATGATGAATATGAAACTACATGGTCTGGATTGGGCTATAAGTATTAATCGACGCATTATTTGTACTCACAGTCTCGTCAATAGATTTCGATGTAGCCGGCTTGTCGGTGTCTTTGGTCGCAGCGGGCTGCTGTGTCGCCGCGCCTGCCACCAAACATAACCGTAATTATATACAAATAAATAAATCACACAGTTATAAAATTAGTGCGAATACTCTCGATCTATACACCGATAGCACACAGATAGGTACATTTTTATGAGAAGGACCAGATAAATATGTCAAAATTATCTTTTGGAAAATTGTTTTTGGAAATATTAATTACATGTTTACCCGTCTGAATATATCACGGTTATTGAAAACAATTGACATGTGTACAACTGTCCATATTCTAAAAGAGATCGCTTCAACCATATTTAGATGAAAGTGTGGTTACTATTCGTTAATTTCATCAATATTTAATTGATCTGCATTTTAATTCTTCTCAAATATAGGTACGAACTTTCCGGACAACCATACATACATACTGAGCCTTCCCATTGGTTATTTTTGCAGGGTAGTTATAAATAAGAATATTAAACGTAAAATGCACCATTAAGACACCTACAGAGACACCTAACGAACAACCTATGGAAGAATGCGTAAGCGGTATGGTGTTACTAAAATAGTTCCTGGTTGGATTTTGATAGGATTCATTTGTTGCGTTTTTGGCGTGAAAGCACATCAAACACAGAGTATTAAATTTTGGTACAGAGTAGTCGCTCTCATTTTTTTTTATTCGACAAATATTAGCCAATTGAAACAAGTGTTTGTGACATTTCAACTCGACCTACACAAAAGTCACCAAGATATATTTACGGACACACATACGAAACGACACTGAAAAAAAAAACAGCTTTTAAGCCATTAAGAAGGTTGAAGTCATAAGTACAATAAAATAAATTGTAAAAAAAGTCAGTAGATATATAAATATTGTTAATAACTTACTCTATTACAGAATATGCAAAGACGAGGAGCAGAAGATATGACTATGTAAAAGATATTATGTCTACAAATGAGTTGAAGGGGTCGGATGGAAGTGCCGCGCCACACCGACCCCATGTGGATAAGAACGATTGAATTATCATCATGGCGAAGTGTACTTAATTGTACACAAAACAAAACCCAACGAGACCGTAGATGTACGTTACAGAGAGATGGACTGGGTACTCCATATATACTGAAATTTTGCCAATTTAGCCCTCTAGGTTTTCTTTTCATTTATGCCTGCCTATGTTTTCTAGAGCAGGGATTCCCAATCGATATCAACACCTTAGTGTAGATATCGGTTTTCGAGAGGTCGACATATTCGAAACGACACTATTAATTAACACTAATATTTATTTGAAACTATCAAGATAATGTTTAAGTTATGTCACGTGTACCAACTAGCATGACTAACATTTTAGTAGAAATTATCATTATTGTACTTAAAAACTTTGCGACAGGAAAAAAACTAGAGATAGGATTTTTGACGTAATTTGGCTATGGGGATCATTTCGGAAAAGGGATCTCTTATCCAAAATATTGTAGTTTAGAGAATTCTTGCTCTAGATCCCTCAAAATCCCATGAGTCGTAACGGTCAATTAGCCTATGCGTCGCATATCTGTGTTCGAATCTCAACAATAAAGATACTTATATAGTCGAATTATAACAAGTAGTTTTGAATTTCTGCGTGAACAGATAGTTATATACACAAATACACCTTTCCATTAAAAACCTCATTTTGTTTTCGCTGTAGTCGAGTAAAAATAAAACTACTATAAATGCAAATTTTGACATTATACTGTGTGAATTTTGTACCTTGTAATAGAAATTAGACAGAACGCGCATTTCACTTGTCCCTTTTTTCCTTCGGGCGAATCTTAATAGGAGAATGAGATAGATATATTTAATTTTTTTCTACGCTCCATCTCTTTATATACCTACATCTACGAATGAGACAATTTATCACACGCTAATTACAAACGTCATCTGTCAAGAACACACTGACAGTTCTAGCTATTTGATTGCCACCGCAGTTTCGCCGTGCCCACTATCCATCCAGCTGGTTCGGATTATCGGCGTGGAGTACGCTAAACGCGGTACACTAACGAACACCCGCGACATACAATAAACATACATACAACACGATTCGAACGTAGTTCCATACGACCCCTTTCAAATGTTTACTATATTCACATTCAAGTACCTTGGGCGAGTTTAGCGCTGTTAATTTTTTTTCTCCTTTTCCGTTCAATAACCTCTCGGATCTCTTTGGCAACAGACAACGGGTCATACGGCACTGGGAGCGCAAAAAAGGAGAAAATACTCAATGAGGAACATGGCAACACGGCGAGAACTGTATACTGCAATACGCCAATGTAAAACTCTTGATAGCAACATGCCAATTCTAACACGTATCGATATGCTAGTTGACAGCATTACATATTATATTTTTATAACACACTCTTATTATGGGCTGTATACGATCGAAAATGTCGGAAAGTAAATTTAAATTTCCTCTAATGTAAGTAAAAGTAATTGAGTTAGTCACACGTAACAAATGTATGAAGTGACGTTGAAAATACTCTATTTAAATGGCATTAGAAAACATCTATAGCCTGTAGTGCACATTATTTTATTATTGTTAATTCTAGACTCAACTACTGTAGAACCACTGTATTTATCTTGAGTTAAAAACGCACTTATTGGCTACCGGCCTGCGACGTCGTTTGCAAAATTATTATTTTTCTAACCATAAAAACTTCTATCCTTCTTTTTACACCCTTAGAACAACATTTATATAAGAAAACTATGGACAGGGTCATCGTTTTAGGCTCACTGGTTTATGCTGTTCCTTGTCTTTAAGTCAGTAACCATTTGTATTTTTAGTAGATGTCAATACACATTAGGATTATAATCAATCATGATAATAAATCTAAGTATTCTAATTGGAACTCACCACAAAGAACCCAAGCATATAATCACTTCACAAAATCAAATATGAATCTCTCACCAGCATCAGGCAAAGCAGCTGCTGTTCTCGCGGAAGGTTGGGCCGCTATAGGCGGCGCCCATCCCCATCCCCACGGGCCACGCGGGCCCATCCCTGGAGCGCCGGCTGCGCCTGGTCCCATAGGACCTGGGCCGGGGCCCATCGCACCTGGCCCCATAGCACCCGGAACAGGCCCCATTCCACCCGGGCCCGGTCCCATACCGCCTGGCCCGAGACCCATTCCACCCGGGCCGGGTCCCATCGGTCCAGGGCCGGGGCCCATAGCACCGGGGCCGGGCGCCATGGCGGCAGGACCACCGGTGAGCGCGGGCCCTGCACTCATGACTGGAGCACCTGCAATATATTAAATTTAGTAATGAAAGTATTACAACACATCCTTTATGTATGTATATAAGAGCCACTTAACAAAGTGGTCGTTCCGGCACATGGACCTCACCAACCCTTAAATAGTTCAAGGTTCAATTCAAGTCGGTTCCCTGAGAGTATAATAAACTCGTACATAATCTCGAGACATAACATACCCATCACGACGGGATTGGGTGCCATGGCGGTGGTGGCGGGCACCGGCACACCCGATGCGATGATAGTGGGAGCGATACCCGTCATACCGCTCACTTTGTTGACTGCAACAATGGTGGACGATCAGCAATAAAGCCGCATGTCACAATTTTAACAAAACACAATTCGCTCACCTTTGTCGACATAATTGAATTGCATGTACGATAAAATCTTAACATTGTTATCGGTGTAACTTCCGTAATAACAACGCCACGGCGATTACCAGAACATAGTCCTTATGAATCTACAACATACTTCAAACGCCTCCAAAAGCTTAAAATGCAATCCATTAATTATTATGGTTCCACTGCAATGCTTTATCGACGCACCATTAATACGCTTCAATTTTTTACTTTCGTCTATCTCACTCTATCGTATGCATCTAATGCAGCTACTCACTCTTGGCGAGCCGCAGGGCGCGCGAGGTCGCTGCGTCACGTTCGGGCGGATGGCCATCCTCCTTTTTGGGCTTATCGTCCTTCCCCTTGTTGTCTCCTGTCAACGAGTTATTAAAGTTTACTACATTATAATTAGAAGAAACTACACGCTCAGTGTAAGAGCGAAATGTCTCTGACTTAGTTGGCATCCCTTAGCAATGGTTCTCTCAGAATCCATAACTTTGAATGTTAATATGGCGCGGAGTAACCAACCAAGAAATACAAAAGGTTCCATACAGCAAAGATACAAAATGAAATAGAAATAACATGAAATCAATACCGTCAAAACATTGTCTTCGGTTGTAAGAATACCTTAGCATTTCGTGACTTACTTGTGTAATTAGTTTTGCTGCCGACATCACGTGACTCATAACAATTAACATTTATAAAAACAATAAAGTATACTCACCATCCTTATTGACCCACGGTGGAGGTTGTGACATGTAGGGAGGCACAGCGCCTGCGGCGGGGCCCGGCTGGGGGCCGACACCTGGAGGCATCATCCCTCCCATCATACCGTTGGGCATCATACCCATGGGCGGTCCGCCCATTGGTGGCCCACCCATGGGTCCGCCCGCCATCGACATCGCTTGGGATGGGGCATAAGGACCTGGGGAAATAAAATATATTTTAAACAGTTAGCACAATATAAAATTTTAAGGGATAAGGGAAGTAGGTCCACCACGTTGGCCAAATAAGAATAAGCGACTTTATTTACCATGGCCAATTCTTCACTAATGGAAGCAAATGATAAAATTAATCTCTCTTATGCAATACAGCGCTACTGCCTATTATGTCTAGTAACGAATATGAATGTAAGTTCAAAATGAAACGTGTGTAACAATATATTTCTACTAAAAAAATCAAGTATTAAATAAATAAACCACTACATTCTTAACTGAAATAATGAACAATAAACTCACTGCTCGTAGCCATCGCTTCCACCTCAGCCTGGGTGATGACCTTGCACGTGGGACTCTCCTGCGGCCTGGTCCAGGTTGTCTCTCGGGTTCTCGAGTGGTAGTAGTATGACTTGCCCTCCTCAGATTTTGTTTCGACCCACAGCTCCGGCGCAGGCTGCCATAAAAAATATTATTTATATAGAGTGGAAGAAGCATCCAAGTGTATATTATTTTTACTAAACTAAAAAAATTAATGAACATGCCTAGGTACGATAATAAACATCAAATTTACTATAATTACCATATTTGGCGGGGGCATTCCCGGAGGTCCTCCGAATGGGGGCGGCTGGCCCATCATATTCGGCGGGGGTCCCATAGGTCCACCAGGAGGCATCATACCCGGTGGGGGCCCGAACGGCGGCGGACCTCCCATCATACCAGGCGGTGGAGGCCCCATCGGACCCCAATTATTATCGAAATTAGGTCCATTGTTGAATCGGGGCCCACCTCGGCCTCGAAAGAAACCCCTGCCTCGCATCGGTGGTCCTCCAGGTCCGTAGCCGCGGCCTCGAAATCGCATAGGCGGCGGAGGCCCGTTCATCCACGGCCCCGGTGGGGGACCCCTACCTCTGCCCCTAAACAGATAAATTTAGATATAAGTGAAAATTAATAATTCTATACTATAATAAAACTTAAAATATATTTTTCTGTATATAGAATATTTTTTCAAAATTTTGATTTGGGGGGCTCTTAAATAAAAACTTAAAATTCAAAAGCATTTTTTCGCCATTACTATCTTTCTGTCTGTATACTGTTTATCTTTTCTCTAAAAATTTGACAACCCTAAACTTTAACTTTTTACTTATTATTATTGTTTATGGTGTTGGGGAGGGCTACTCGGCCACAGGGACCAAGATTAATATATTGTAGCTGCCTATACCCAATGTTATATCTGTTCCCAAAGGTTTGCTAGACTCTGGGTCATATTTTAGAAAACTTCTTGTCTCGGAAAATATTAATGTTGCCTTGGGACACATGATAAATTTATTGTAAGGATTTTTTTAAAAATATCAACTGGATTGACTTTCAGTTTACAACAAATATTCCTTTGTACATTTAACTAGTGTTTCCCAATTTTAAATTTTTGATAGGGGACAAAAAATCGAGGTAATATATATTTTTTTAATATTTTAGAATCACCCTCCAACGGAACTTTTAAGTGATTAGATTTTGGATTTGGAAAATTATTACTTCCTAATGGGTTTTACCAATATGAATTAAATTTATTTATAATTTCGCACTAGATGAGGGCAACAATAAGGCAATAATACCTAAATATAAGATGAAGTTGTCAATACTGACAGTAACTTATATGTACATAAGAATGTTGTCATTCTATCACAAAACACATTTTATTTAGCAATGTGTTCAGCCTAAAATGTTGATATTCAATTACAAACATGACAGTTCCATCAACATTTAAGCACTTGGTTGATAGTATTATTTAAGCTATTGAATCATACACAGTGTATAAGCACAATAGAGGCGGACTCAATGCTTAAAGCATTCACTGCTAGTAAACCTTTTGATAGTTGGACAGAAATAAAGGCAGTTGAAAATAACTGAAAAATCAATATTAATAAAAGTCACTATAAATAATCTTTATAAGATATAATATATAAAATATTATATATTCCTAAATATATTGACATTAATGAGTCGTTGGTCAAAAGCGACCAGTTGGAAAATGGACCACGGTCCCTTTTAGCCCATTAATTAAAGTATTAAAGTTTAAATCAGTTATTATATTGATTTTGTTGGAAAATTTTATTATATAACAATAACAGTAAATAATTGGTTTTGTGCTTACGTTTACCCAAATGTCACCCGCTTAACCCAAAGCCGCTACTGATGGAGGCAAATGGTCACTCTCGGAATATACAAGTTTATGTATGTATATAAATAAGAATTTTTGAATATAATTATATAAAATTGAAACTCAGAAACTATTACTCATACCATTATGAAAATTGGTATATATAAATAATTTCCCATGGAGAAGTTTATTTGCTATGCTCATTCATGTAACTAGCCACTAGGCGGTGCTGTGCAGTGTCAACTTCCAATAAACATTTTTTTTTTCCAGTGATGCAGGTTGGGTTTGTTACTAATATATACATCATACATCAATAAATACTCTCATTGTGATGGTCACAATGCCACACATCTAAGGACTTTTTGTACAATGGAATTGTATTTTTAATCATAAACCCTAGCTACACCTAGAGGATCTGCTCTCATAATACAAAAGATACATAACACAGTCTACCAGATGGCTAGTCTAGTAGTCTGAGAGAGATTATTAAAGAATTATAATAAATACAACTCCCTATTATCTGTTTTTATTCATATTTTTCCTGTTTTGTCTGGTGGGTTGGTCACTAATATGCATTGGAGTAGTATAGTGGAGACAGTGTGTAGTTATCAGCAAATATAGTATTGCCAGCAAGTGGATTGACAGAT
Organism: Calpodes ethlius; assembly: GCA_018251375.1. Taxonomy (NCBI): domain Eukaryota; kingdom Metazoa; phylum Arthropoda; class Insecta; order Lepidoptera; family Hesperiidae; genus Calpodes; species Calpodes ethlius. Next base: position 392 of record DWPA01004401.1, on the reverse strand, counting down.
TGTTTGTTGTCCTGTGAAATGAAAAAAAAACACTAAAGCGCCAAAAGCCCATTTTACAGGAGAGTGATTTAAAGTTTTTGTTTATCGAACAAAATCAAGCACAACTTTTCTTAATCATTCTATCTAAATTGAGTGAAAGCAAAGATATATTGTGACAGTGTTACCTACATACCAAAATGAATATCTTCTACATATTTGTTTACAATTGACTATAATTGATTTTCCAGTGTTTACTTTTCTGGTGTTAAAGCGCCAAAATAATATTCAAATTCTTATGAAACTAAGACCAATTGACACAGAAAAAGTAACCAGTACAACAATGTATTATTATTAATATTACTGAATGATCAGGCAAGGAACACAGATTCCAAAGGTCACTGCAACCATATGTA
>DWPA01004400.1:0-12864 GCA_018251375.1 Calpodes ethlius | reverse complement strand
ATATACAAGATGTGGTGTAACATGGCAAGTTACATCAATGGACATAGTTTATTTGTTTTTTTCCGAGAAAGAATATATGGCCATACCAATTTTTTTGACAATTGGGTGTACGGGGTGGAAGTCGAAATCTTATAACGCCACCTGGCGGCGAATTTCCTGTATGGGCATAGCATATAAACCTTCTCTGTGGAAAAATAATGTTCGTTAAATAGTTTCTGAGATCATTGATTCCATATATATTCAATGTGAAATAATCTTTTGATATTATAAGTTACGGACGAATTTCGAGTGCAGAACGGGTCTCTAGTATATATAGATATATATGTAGATTATATACAACATTTTGCCAAACAAACAAGTGTCAAGACAGACAAGTGGAGGCGAAAAAGTATCATGTCCTAAGTGGGTACTGTAGTAACACAGTATCTCAAGATTTTGTTCAGACCATATCTCTTTATCACCTGGCAATTCTTTAAATTCCAAGGTTCAAGAGTGCAAGCTTACAGCAACCCAGGGCACCTTGGAGTACAAGGGCTCCGACTACACTGCCGCTCTAGCTGTCGGCAAACCTGACTTCAGCGAGTCTTCGTCTGTGTTTGTCGGGCATTACTTACAGGTAAAGTATACATAACATATTATTTCCCTATGTGTTAACAAAATACATTATAAACGTTAGGGAAGTCATTAAATGCATGTATTTATAGATAACGGTGATAGTCTAGGGTTTCGAATCTTGGTTTCTTGGCGTAAGTCCGAATCCTGCACCCACCTCTAATTTTCAAAAAGTTATGTGCGTATTACAAGTTAATTATCACTTCTGTGAAGAAAACCATAGTGAGGAAACCTGCACACCTGAGAGTTCTTAATGTTCTCGAAGGTGAATGAAATCTACCAACCTGCGCTTGGCCAGCGTGGTGGACTACGGCCTTTAGCCCTTATATTGGGAGATTAGACCCGAGCCTAGCAGTGGGACAGTATGGGTTGTGATGACGATTACTAGATCCACTGGTATGGGATTATAACAACGGCGTATCAGTCCTCTAAACAAGACGCCATTGTACTCACGTATACACACAGAGAATATACGTGAATAATGTAAGAAAACTAATGTCATTTGCCTTAGTGGGTAGTGACACTACCTGCAAGGCGAGGGGTCCAGGGTTTGATTCCCGACTGAGGCAGATATATTTGTTCTCGGGTCATGGGTGTTAGTGACGTGCTATTTGTGTTCTTGATGCCGCCCGCGCCGCAGTCAATTCTACTACGGGGATATGAGTGTGTTAGCGATAAAAAAAGAAAATTGTCCGAGCGTGAATGTGAATAAATAAAAATAAAGTGGTCTGTCTAGAGGTCCAGTTCTATTCGTCATTAGCATGCATTATAATTTTTCCGTGATACCTATAATTACAAAGTAATTTTCCTTGAAAGGTATGTGGTGTTGTGTTTAACATATGTATATAAAGGGAATAATAATATATGTTTCAATAAATACACTATCCACTACTAATCTCACATTACAATTCCTTGTGTCCCGGGTGTCATGGAGAACACGAAGACATGAGCACACAAGCCCAGGCCAAAATTTAACCTCATTATTCAAATCTCTGGGAATAGGACCCAGGACCCCCTCAATGGCGATCGATTATGGTAATCATTGCATTACACGAGTCCTGTCTTTTGGATCTTTTGGACACAACCCCCCTACGCAATGAGGTTCCCGGCGGCACAAGTGGCAGGGTAAACACTAGTATGGGTCATCCACAAATTAAGTCTCATCATCGACGAATTTACTGGAACCACACTAAAATATGAATTGTAATGCATCCGTAATGCATTTAGTGTTGTTGATGTCCATGGGTTCCAAGTGGATCATAGGAAACTACGTGTTTCTTTGCAGATTTTTAAATTACATGAAAGTTATGTATTGATGATTTTTTTTAACTCCAGTCGGTGACCAACCGGCTGGCGTTGGGCACGGAGCTGGTGTACCAGTCGGGCACCCGTGTCATGGGTGGTGAAATCGCCATCGCGTCAGCCGCTGGACGGTACACGATGGACGGTAAATACAATGTTTTAAATACATGTTTTAGTTAAAGATATCGAATAGATACTAGAGAGAATTTTTAATGACTCTTAAACTATCTTTATCGCCAATCATACAATGTCAATTATATTGGGAAACTCTTATAAACATAAGAATTATAATTTCAATTACTGTCATTTCAGCATTAGTTAAAATATGGTCCAAGTATAGTGCAGAACTTCTAAAAATTGTCGTAATAATATTTTATTACTTAATATTTTTCTTTCACTTGATTTTCTTCCTGAACTCTAATTTGTTTTTTGTTTAAGTTGTTTTAAATAACATCCAATGTTCTAAGCATTTTTGTATTATTAGAATATTTTGATATATCTTGTTAAGACGTAAAATCTGGTGTCTTAATGAACCAGATATTACGGTAAACCTCCATGGAGTTACGATGGATTTTAATTTCAGATTCGGAGGTGTCAGCCACCCTCGGCCCGGCTGGATTCCACTTATGCTACTTCAAGCAGGCCAGTGAACAGTTGCAGGTAAAAAAAAATAACAAAAGATAACTGTGTTTCAACCTAGTAAGATAAATTTTCAAATAAATGTTTTTAGTACGGTCTATCACGATAAGAAACTTCTATACAAATATTCTTCCAGGTTGTGTATTATCTGTCAATTGATAATAGTTAGCATTTTATAAGTAAAATTAATAAACAGACATTCTTCGAGTCAGCGCCGACTGATGGAGTGGCGGCGAAGAGTAGTTTAATAGTCGCAATGTCCATTAAGCAACGTGGTCGGTCAACTACAGCCCGCGCCGTGACTCCTTGATTTTATTAATATTTGATTTGCTAAATTTAGGCCTTAAACTTTTCGAAAATTTGGACTTCTTATATATTGTAATTTTGTATTAGATGTACTAGTGCAATAAAAAACAGAACATATACATATAAGCAGGGATAAATTATGTTATGAACAAATTTTTAATATCTATTTAATGGATATTATTTTTCGCCCATGCTAAGGGGGATATGTCCCCTTTATATAGGTTAATGGCATTCACAAATGTACACATATACATACATACTTATATTATATGAATAGAAGTACCAATAACCTCATAGATATTAAACTATGAAATTGTTTTCAGGTGGTAGCAGAAATGGACACCTCGTTCAGAGGGATGGAGTCTGTAGGTACCATTGGATACCAAGTGACTATACCTAAGGCGGAGCTGGTCTTCAGAGGTAAGTTTATTTCTGGTGTTTATGTAAGCCTTATCATGATTATCACAACTCATTACAGTCCCACTGCTGGGGTCGAGTCTCCTGTCACAACGTGAAGGGTACAGACTTAACACACTCTTGAAAATATTATCTACTATTCTAGTGTGAAATTGTGAATATGTAGGTCTTCCACATATAATCTATTTGTGATCAATTTCTTTTTCTTTCTTCACTCTTTGCTGGCATTGACATACGCTGACGCACTTGTCCATGGACGGCGGTTTCCACTTACCATCACATGGAATTTCAAATCATTTATCGTTTATTTATACTAAATACTAGCCAAGAATTATTGTTTAGGATTTTATGCAAAGTTTTTAATACTTGTCCTGCAGGTATGGTGGACTCAAACTGGAACATTGGTGCAGTCCTGGAGAAGAAGTTGCAGCCGCTGCCGTTCACGTTCGCGCTGTCCGGCATGGCCAACCAGGCCAAGCAGCAGTTCAAGTTTGGCTGCGGACTGATCATCGGATAGAACCCGAGTTGGTCGAAATCAGTGCTGGTTTAGTTAGTGTAGTGATGACTGTTAGGCTGGTGGTACAGTGTTGGAATTACCTATAACAAGTTAATTGGAGATTCGTTTCTGTGACAGTGTTGTTTTAACTTGACGGAAAAGTGCTGGCAGTGGTAAATTTTATGCTGAAGTAAGCTTCGAGATGACAGTAAGGATGTGCTCTATTTAGAAGGATTAGTCCACTGATTTCTTCTGCCAACTGTACTGATAGACCAGATTCATGTTGGTTTAGATATCGATTTTGATTCGAGATATATCAATTTTGAATGCATTCTTAATAGTCTTATAATATTTTTATTTGGAATATCAAATATCGATTTTTAAGCCAATTGATCATGTACTGATTTGTCTCTGTCCCAACTTGTGTGGCAGTTCGTAAAGAAATGACGTAAGCAGCGACAAAATGGCGCGAATCAACTAAGCACAGATTAAAAATAATCACATACATCTTACAATATCAGTATTTAGGGATCACCAGAGACAAATCTAAGGTCCAGTAGACAATCAGTTGACTAACCTAACAAGGACAGATTCAAGCACGTATTCTAATCATACCACATTGTACATCAGTGAAGTGTATGTTGTATGATGAATCACTGTACACTAACTAAATGTACACAAAACTATGTGACACCATTGCATGTTTTGGATACCATGTAACTTAAATTACACTAAGCAGTATTCCAGTAATTAAAAATGGTTGAATAATGTATTGTCTAGAAAATGTAATTACAGCTCAACATGGACATAATTTCATGTTTTAGCATGAATGTTTCCACACCAGAATGTTTGTGAATATGTTTTATATATAAAAATCATGGTTATCTATGGTCTCCCAGAAATATGATTATGTTAAGATAGTTATTACCCCAATATCCACAAATATGATTTGTTTATAGGGAATTGTAAAATGAATCATATACCATGGTTATTGAATATTCCAATTTAATTTTACCATATACCATAGATAATGACATTACATTTTTTTTTAATGGACTCTGCAAGTATTATTATTATGTGGTATCCAAATCAAAATAATTTTAATGTGACAACATTTGTATTGTTATGCCTTCGAATGTTTATTTAATAGATCCCTTTCAATGAAATGAATCTTCAGCTTATGGCCATGTGTCTGATATATATTTTAAAAGACTTATTTTCTCGTATTCGCTATAACCAGAATAGCATTTAATGTTGGTGGTCGTTCTAGGGTAATTGGACTAAATTAATACCCAACTGAAACTTAACAAACAGTGCGGACAGCAGTCTTTTTTGCATTTGAAATATAATGGTACTTTATATGGCATTTAAAATAATAGAAAATTTTGAATCTGTGGGAATGTTAATAATGTTACTTAAAGGGCATTTTTTGTAATTCAATGTGTATTTCCCTGGAGGGGCCACTCTGTCCCCCTAGCGTGCTGCGAGTGTAGATAGAATGGCAAACAAACTGTACATAGAGCCTCTAATGTTGTTGAACTGTTTATTTTAATAGAGTTATGTTATTAAATCAACTGTGTGTTTCATTTTTTTTCAATAAAAACCCCATTGGGTTGATTTTCCACCAGAATTGCGAGGTAATTGGCTTGGAGTCAAATTAAGAAATTTTCTAATGTCAAAGACAATTGAAAATCAAGCAATCCTATTGGTGGTTAAAACCGGCCTGTAATCTACCTTTTAAAACTCTGATTGAAATGATGCCTGATACTGTCCCACAACCAAGCAGAAACCAGGCGAGGAGTAATTTGGAACACATATCCCGACTTATACATGTTCGACCTACGATGAACGATGTGTAAACGACGTGGAAACATTTTTTTCATTTTCATGCACTGTCTTCTGTCATTGCGGACGTCTTCGACCGTTTTCGTCAAATTAAATTCGTCACGTGTCAAAAAGCAATACAATACGACTTGGTATAGTAACAGTTTGAGATGAAGCCGTTTCGACCTACGGCACGCATAGTGGAAAAAAATGGGACATTCGTGGGCATTCCCGGTACCCGGTGCATCCCCTCCCCTCCGGATCTAGTACGCACCTACTATTGTCCATAAAAGTACTTATTTATCATTGCCCCCCTTCCCTCCCCAAGGCGAAAAAGGATCTAATTGAACTTCTTAGCTCACAATTAAAATTGCAGCCAAAGTTCGCATTGTTGAATGAACTATCTAAGGATTTATAACGAAGGATAGATAACTTGATTTATGTGTCAGAAATGTACCCTGTTTTTTTTAAACAAGGTATTTTCTACCGTATTGTCAACGTTATAAATTCGAAGAGTAAAAATAGTGAGAATCTCTGAGCTAGGCTACGAACGGAGAGACGCGTAAGAGTCCATATAAGACCCGTTTTAACTATGGAACTCTAAAAAAGCAAGTTTTACTGCCATCCAATACATATGAAAAACAATCGGTTAAAAACCCCAAAGAAACCTACTTAACGAATTATAAATCGTCTGCAAAAATTAAAATCAGTGTTTAGAGCGAATAAAAAAATATCTGTCATTATGGGTACTTTTTGGTCACCTGACGTCATGTTTCATTTATTTATTTTATGACGCTTGAAATATCTAGAATCTATAGATTGTTGAACAAATCATCAAATACCTACATTACCTACACACAGAGGTTATAATTGTTCATTGGAATAGTACATATTTAACCTTAGCGTAAATTTGTAAAAGAATGCAATTTAATTTTTTAAGATTTCTAGGTTACTTCAAAATTAATTCAGTCTGTGGGCTCAATATAATTTTCCCGCGGCCGCCATCTTGAAAATGGATGTTCAGATAGTTTTTAACGCTCATATAAAACGCCTAGGCGTTTAATTTCATATTACAAAGTCAGCCTAAAGTGAAGAATAAAAACTATGTAGGTACGCGTGTGATAATATGGTTACGTTCACAGACAAGTGTGTGTAAATGAGTTGTTTATTCATTATGGCAAGTGTTACTGTAGTGTTTGCCTAGTAACACTATTCACTAATTCGACAACACACAATGTGTGCAGACGCACGTCCGCTCTTGTCAATGCCTTTCACAGTACTGCCCGTGCGTCCCCCTCACTGAGAGCCCGAGGCAGTGTTTATAACTATTGTCATAATTATAACTGAATAATCAAGCACATACTAGAGTTACCTAATCAGTACTATTTGTAAAGAAAATAGAAAATATGTTATTTTTTCTTCTATGATAAAATTTATATCTTACCAAGGCAGCATTTAAAAACTTCTTTGAAATAGTTACACATTACAGTATACAACTAATACGAATAATTTAAATAAAACAAGAGATAGTTTAAAAATAACGTAAGTTTATTACATGTAATGAAATAAAAATATAGTATTATAAACTTTTATTCTGTTACATGTATAACCGTCCGCCGACCACGGGCACTGATGAACATCAATTTAACACTATCATATTGAAATTCGATACAATATTTATAGCAACAGTGACGGCTCGAGGGGAAACCTAAATCGATTCAATAATCGAAACATTCACATCACTATTGCTGAAAAGTTATGATTACATACCTACTACACATAACTATGGACAATATTAATAAAAATAACACCATTATTTCTGCAAGTGAGGGATATGCTATGGATTAGAAAACGATTACGTTCAAAATCTGCCCGATTAGACGTCTGATAAGATCCATACATCGATAAAACTGCAGTGCGACCCGGGTAAAAGCTGGGTGGACATTGTGTAAGCTCACAAATATTACCAAAAACTTTCAAAAATTCAAAAAACAACCAGTCAACCCAACTTCAATTTTTTACAACTAAGAAATTTTACTTGTTACCTCCTTATACCAAAATATATTATTATGGCTTGAGTTATCATTTCAAACATACATAATATTTCTATAATAATATTAATATATTTTTTTCGTGTTATATCTATTTTAGCCTAGACTTAATATTAAAGACGATTGCAACACTTTGAGGATCGCAACATGTAATTTTAAGAGATCTGTGTTGTATTCCCATTGTTTTTGTAATGTTCTTTTTGAAAAATGATAAATTCGTAACGTATGTAATAAGGGTAGTTTGAAATTCTGTTTGATGAATAAAAAGTACAATCAAAGTCGGTTTGTAACCAATTTTGAGCAAAAATTCCGAGTAATTAATTGTCTCCGCTAATTTAAGTGTCGAAAGTAGTGATTCGAATGACTTCAAACAGAGGAGACTCAAAAAGAACATCACAAAGAAGCCAAAACATTTGGCAGAAGCATAGTGTCACCAAAGACGTAAAGACCACCGAGCCATCTCGACACATACAAAAAAATGCTAATTATTTGGTGTAAGCAAAAGAAAAATCGCTATGAACACCGCCAGCTTTTGATAATAAAATTATCCTATTTTTTGAATGATTCCAAATTTAAAAGTATTACATTTATTTGTGAACTTTACTAAATTTGATTTTCATTAAAATAAAATGCGAAAATGCTAAGCGATGCCACTGCGCTTAGAAACACGGATCGTGCTAAACAAAACGTAAGCATAGGATCAAAATTATACTAAGTACAGATTACATTTCTCGACCTCTTGACGACAAATTGTTGACATTTAAAAAGTTATCCTTTCCAACCAAAATAAGAAAACAATCACAGACAACATTAGCTATTATTTAACTTGCAAAATTAAGTAAAATTTGAAGTTTGGCTTTAGGTTTCAGGCTTCGATTACCTTTTAAACCTAGAAAGATTTTTAGTGTTGCCATTTATAATAAAAATCTACTAGAATCGTAGTAATGCCATAAGAGGGAGATGGACAAAAACACAATACATCAAATACATGACACATCATTTCTTTAAAAATTAACACTATAATAAAAAAAATTAAATACCTATGAGATATAAACTGATGACTGTAGTCCGATACTACGGGCTCTTTATAGATTTAAGTTGGATTTATGCTATGGGGACAGATTAAAAAAAATATTTACAAAATGCTACCTTGCTCACTCACAACTCCGTTGTGTTGCCAGTACGTGAATCGTAATAATTACAGAGAATAAAATACCGTAAATCTAAAATGTTAATTTCATATGAGTATGTTAGCATACCATACAAGTAATTAAAATCTAATACAATATTTAGAAATGTATCGTCTCGCTTATATAGTATGCGATAGAACGAGACAAGATTATAGTCGAGTTTATCATATTAGTGACAAATAATAAACACAATTGAATAGACAATTTATATTAAGTCATTTTGATATGGCTTGTATTTGTAACTTTGAAACTAGTATATGAAAAAATCACTTTTATTTTGTATTCTAAATAAAAAAAAAATAAGGACTGACAACCTTGTACAAACAATGCCCGTTGATTTCAAACTCGACTATACTCATGGCGTACCGTTACATAATTATACCACAGACAACATTCGAATGTTCCTTACATCAATTTAAACCTACTTTAAATTTTCCATCGAATCTATATGAACCATTCAAGCCATCAAACACTTTACTTATCGAAACATAACAAGTATGAAAATGCGTATTTATATTTTAAGTTTTTTTTCTTTACAACTACTAAATGTTTGCCATATTTTTTTCCTTATCCTCCTTAAGTGTCATCAACAAATCTCCTGAAGGGTAAGAGGGATAAATTTTACAATATCCATTTTCATATTACATTGCTAATATCAAGAAAACTATTTTTTTATTATGTTGCTTAATTGTTTTCTGTTGACTCCAAAAAATTAGAAAAATCAGAAAATACCATGAACATACCTTTTATCCAAAAAAGGTTATGGCGAGCTTAACGGTAGGTAAAAACCATAGATACAATTTAAAAAGACATTTAATATATGATTTTCGCAGATAATCTTTGCAAAAACTCGAAAACTTTACAACTGCGAACAAAAACTGCAAATCTTCGATTATCACACTTATTACGTTTCGATACAATCCCAACAATACGACAAGCCTACAAATTTAAACCACAACGCACTAACAATACGATTTAGAACAAAACAAACACCTTACACACCAATAGAATATTCCCGAATAACACTATGTCATATGCCACACTGTTGTCTTGGTAAGTAATGTTTTATGATATATTTCATATCAGAACAGTATAACATACTTACTAAAATTGGCAAAATATGGTCCGTATATTATTAGTACAATAAAATCGCACGTGGCAGAGTACGATAATTTTTAAACATCCGATTACACAGTCACCTGGCTTAGAGATATAATTACTTCATAGATGGAACCGTACTGTGTGATAACATTATACTTTAAGCAATTCCCATTTTCTATTCGAGCTATTAACTTATATAGTTTTAATTGCATGACGTCTCTCCACAGATTAATAAACAGTGTTGCCATTCTAATCACAAACCTTTTTAATTTTTTTTCTTAAAAACCGTAATTATTATCGTGCTGATATTTTCATTACAAAATTGAGTTCAAATTAAAATCTGTCGTGTTAGTTGGATGTGACGCATTCTTTATTGGTTTTTAATAATAAATTTACACCGATTGTACATTTTACATCTGTATTCACAAACAATACTGGTAGATCTCAGAGTACACGCGAACGCAGTCATTAAAAGCAATTCATAAATAATACTTGAGTGAAATCCAACGCACTGCGTCTGTCAATATCGACACTTAGGTAAAGGAGTCACCGAGCTATTTTACGGAACGTATATGTCCTGTCATGGTTCATGGCCAAACAGAAAGTGTCTATTTTAGTATTGCCATCTACGTCTTTAGTATTGACCAATGACAGTTGTAAAAAATGCAATGCATGAGTATTGTTTACGAAATGCATCGCTTGACATGAGCGCACTGAGAAATAGCTTCAGATTGCGTTACTCAGGAAAGTATCGTTCTTGAATACAGGAGTAAGGATAGTTGATGCCACGATTTAAACAGAATGCTTTTTTAGGTTAAGATTTTTTTATTACATTAGAATTATATCGTGACCAGCCTTTGCTCAGGTATTGGCAGTAGGCAGTCATGTTATATAACATGATTATATAACCATAATGCATTTCTAAATATTTAATCCAAGAACAGCGTCACAAAGACACATCTGACGATAGTTTACTGTTTGCACGATTAGATACAACGTTTTACTACGAACATTTAATAATATTACGTTAAATATAACTTAATTTAATCGTATCCAATACAACATCGATAAAATGTAAGATTTATGACAAGTAAAGCTATTCCAATTACGATATTATTTCAGGATGCATACAACGCGATACTTAATTTAGTGATAATATAATCGAATGCCAACTTAGAAAGGTTATAATGCAATCCACACGTAAATTTTCCAGATAAAATTACGTATCACTTTAAAATATTTTAAAAGATTGTATCGTGTAAGTTTTATTAATAAAATCAACACTATTATTAAGATTGGTTTAAGCGATTTATTGAATTTTGAAGCAATTTCTATACGATAGAAAAATTGTCGCAATAAACTTTTATTCGTCAACAAAAGTTAACTTTTAAACAACTTGAAAACAACAAGCGTTTCCAAACACTGACTATAGAGAGTTAAGTTTGTAATTTTGATTCAGACGTCATCTACATCATAAAAATTTCGATTTAAGATCAAATTTTATGAAACATTCTGCCATGTTTTTTTAATAATATATCGATTCACGGCAGTGTCTATCCAAGCACCGAAACGCTCACGTAATTTTACGACTGAAATTCCAATACAAAAACCACGCAAGACACTAAACGCCTACATACTGTCGATCTAGGAGCGCTTCGAGATATCAATCAAGTGTTACTATTGCCACAACAAAAAAATGTTTCCTAAAACCGGACCTGGCACCGAAATCTGTAGATAGCATAGTTTACGCCGGCAACTGAACAGAGACATCAAGACAATTCACAACACGTATCACACAGAACGTTCCAACGCGATAGGGTAGGTTGCGTGAGCGAGCGTTGCGCGGTACTTACGTTATAACTCCATGTCCTGGGCCTCGTCCTCGCTGAACTCGCTGAGGGAGCTTTCGGTGTCGCTGGTGGCGCCGTTGGCGCGCTTGGCGCCCGACGACGCGGCGCCGGTCACCATGTTGTTGGGGACCACGCCGGCCATCGCGCCGCTGATCGCGTCCTTCTCCTTTAGCGCTTCCTCTGTTGCGAATCTCCGCACGTAGTCTGCGGATTTAAGGATTAATTTTTTATTGCGTAGCATATGCGAGACTTAATGTTTAAAAATCCAATTCACTAGGCTTTTAGGGTACTGCAGTCAAAACGGAACGTCCTAACTCGTAAATAACACACTCAAATGACGCGACTCAAATGTGGCAAGTAGCTTAGTGTGCTAATTAACTCGTTAATCGGCAAATCAACGGGAAATACAATTTGTATAGAACTCCATTAATATAGATATGCATTTAACGCATTAGTTTTATCGAATTAATAACTCCTTTTCCTTACTAAAGTAACCTTTATGGGATTACACATGGTTGGACTTTACGTACGACTAGTTCGAAAAGAAGTGATAACCTAGTGGGTCGAACGTTGGTGTCCCGAACGCGGGAGCGTGAGTTCGAATCCTGCACGTACCTCCAATTTACAAAATGTTATATGCGTATTACAAGTTAATTATCACTTGCTTCGGTGAAGGAAAACATCGTGAGACAACCTGCACACACGGAGAGTTCACCATAATGTTCTCGAGGGTGTGTGCCAAATCCGCACTTGGCTAGCGTGATGGACTATGGCCTGTACCCCTCACATTGTGAGAGGAAACCCGAGCCCAGCAGTGGGACAGTTATGGGTTATGATGATTGCGGTTTGAGATCCGGCTCAGACAAATGATCATTTAAAATTCTTTCAAGTAAAAATGTCTATTTACAGTAACATACATGTGCTGTATGTGGTATAGCCGTGGAAAGCCCTTTATGTATATGATAAAATTTTCTACAATTATACAGTGATACATAAAAGTGCATGTGAAGTAGAGACGGGAGTCACTAACCTGACACCTTCTTTTTATACTCCTCCGGCTTGTGGAGGTACATGGC
>DWPA01004399.1:0-12865 GCA_018251375.1 Calpodes ethlius | reverse complement strand
ATTAATTTAGCGCATTTAAGTCAAGTCTATTCACAACCTACTATCAAATGTGATTTACATTAAATTTAGTTCAAGAATTTAAAAACATTTAATGTTGTATTGTGATAAAGTAGCAATTGGAGAAATGTTTCTGTGCTTATAACAAAATGAATTATATTGAGTGTGAAGATAATTCACTGCAAAAACCACAAACTTTTCTTTCATTCACTATTTTTGCCAAACAATTATTATTAAAATTAAATTAAATTTATTAATTTTTATATCAGAATAATTTTGTAATATATGTTTACAATGTAATCATGAATAATGTTTTATATTTTATTATCCAGATCAGATATGAAATTAAGAAAAATATTAGCAAGAGCAAGTGAAATGATACCTACTAAAAAAATCCTATTTGACTCATTTACTGACATAAAGAGTGAAATAGGTCCTTTAGCGATAAAAAATGAACCAAAATGGGAAGTTGAAGTAGACGTACTAGACCCCAACGTAACAAATTCAGCAAATATGAACAATAGCAATGATTTAACCAACCTAGTAATTGCAAATACTGTTATTAGAAAAGTGGATAATTGTTTGGATTCAAAAATGGCAGATGATAAAACAGCCATAATGTCAAATTCAAACTCACTAAAAAGTGAAGAAGTAAGTGATCAAGTTTATTTAATGATGTTTTTTGTATTAAACTTTCAGGGGCTTTTTTCTTTGAGTCCAAGTCTACCTCTTTGCATGTAGCATTGCAAACTATACAAGCAATATCAGATGAGAATGTCCAAGAATCCCTTTCAAGAATCCATTCCAATTTCATTCTCATTGTACATGAGTATGATGATGGGATTTTTTATCTGGTGATACATTTGATGTTACTAATGTCCATTGGCATCATACACCTCTCAGTCATCACATGTCTGCTGATTCTAAACTACTAGAGAATAACTTTGTATAATTATTTTGAATTACCATGACCACTGTTTACTGTTAACTATCAACTGTAAATATAATAACAAAGTCTATTTGAAATTTCCAGTATTTTGATGAAGATGTATTTCATGACGATGATGATGATGACGATGATGACTACATACCAGTTATTGAGAAGAGTAAAAGTAAATTCAAGAAACCAAAATTAAGTGATATAAAGGTATTTAAGGGTAAGAAAACTGTTATTAATGCTGGCAAGAAGACTATTGTAAAAAAAATAAAAGTTATGAAAGCAACAAAAAAAGATATTTATGAAAGTGTTATGGATAGCGAAATAAAAGATAATGGAAAAAGATCGAAAGCAACCACAATTACATGTTGTAAGTTATTATTCCTTTATTACATAGTTATTGCTCTATAAGCTAACATGCCTTGTTACATGCTTGTTTGACTGCTGTATTGGAAACATGACTCGTTAAATTTTCAACAGATTCAAAGCAAAATTTCATATTATCTATGAGATATAAAAGCTATGTAAATTTTTGCTATTAGCAGTTATTATCCTGTGATTAAAATATGATAATATACAAAGGTATTTGTTTTAGTTTGGGCATAAATGTTTTTCTTCTGGCTTCTAGATCCCTTATTAAAAAATGGTACCAGAGGTCCTCCAATACTCCTTAAGAGGCCAAAGGATGCAACAATATTAAAAATGAATCCAACTTACACACCAAGAGTAACTGAATCAAGCGAACCGAGGCCCCAGAAACCTAGAATAGTGAAGCCTGTGATAAAACGAGAGAAACTTGTATGTCCTGTGTGTGGTATACTGACTTTTACGTTAGGAAATCACATGGCAACACATGATGGTAAAAAAAATAATTACAAATAATGATAAATGTTAAATGTTGACAATTTTGTAATTGTAAAATATATCTTTAATTTTACAGAGAAAAAGAAATTTACATGTCCACAATGTCCTAAAACGTTTATACAGAAAACCAATCTTATGTTACATATTAAACAACATACTGGAATTAAGGATCATATTTGTGAAATTTGTGGCGCAGGGTTCTACACACAGAAGTCATTAGCAAGGTAAATTTTTATTGATAATAGTAAACCTAATATTAAAAAAAACATTAATTTCAAAAATGCTTTATATATTCTGTTTGTTATAGATTATTAAAAAAAAACAATTTGTTTCAGGCATAACTTAATTCATAAAGGAGATCGGCCATTTTCATGTAATTTGTGTGCCAAAAAATTTATAGCGGTAAGTAATTTGTTTTTATAATTTGACATAGAATATTAATTAGAATAAGCATTATTCTTAAAACGTTAAAGAACTATATCTTTCAAATGGTCAAGGTTTTAAATATGTTGTAGTGCCAAATTTTACTTTTTACAAATAGATAAGATTCATATATGAATAAGTTTACTTAATTGGCGCCCAACGTGGGCCGTCAATTGTAACAATGTTTTCTTTTCTACTTTTTGATATACATATACAATATTTAATAAACATACCTGATCAAGAAAAATATTATGGGTGTCTAACAGGATCGGTTGAAAGTCATACAAATAATGACCATCAATTAGTCTAGTTTAGTTGGACATTATTTTGACAAAACATTTTGAATAGCTGTGAATCATCTGCAGAATTTTGAATGGACATTATTCCTTGATTGATACATAAAGTAACATATTCACGTTGAAATTATTTTTTTGTTGAATTTTTCAGCGATGCGATCTCAACAGACATTTGCGAATTCACGCTGGCTACAAACCGTTTAAATGCGCAATTTGTACAATGTCCTTCAATGCAAAACATCAGCTGCAAAATCACGAGAGAATGCACACGGGTGAGCGGCCTTACTCCTGTCAGGTATGTATTATTTGACCACAATAAAATACAACTGTTATATAATATAACAAATATAATTGCAATTTTAAAATAGCAAGTTTTACAAATGTTATATAATATAATTGCAATACATTTTAGTATCAGGTGGGATTGCAAAATTAAATTATCTTAAGTTAAAAGAAACATATTTGTAAAACACATTCTTTAATTTGTATGTTTATATCATTTATGAGATAAAAAAAACAATGTGCTTATTTTAAAAAAATACTTTGTTTTTTTTTTGCTTATCGCCTATAAGCGAAAATCTTGTAAGTTTTTATAATTGAAACTTCATTCCACATTTGTGTCAAAACAAATTAGGCTGAGAGAGAAAGTAATAATAAATACCAACGTGTTATTATTTTTAAATTAAAAACAAATCATTTAAAATTTCAGGTGTGCAATGTAGCATTTAGCTACAAAGTGAATCTGAACAATCACGTTATAAAGTCACACGGGGTAAATTTAAAATTCAAGTCTATTCACACGGTCACAGAGGAGATATTGCAGCGGGAGTCGTGTTTAGCGAACGAAGCTCACGTGGCGATATCACACATCATGCCACAAATAACCGACGTGCCCACGCCGGCCGCCCATCAGACCGTACAACACACTGATTACGACGTTTGATTTCATCATTCTCATATTTTTTCGTTCAGATATTTTTTGTTCGAATATTTTATCGTTCGAAAATTATTTGTTCGAATATTTATTCGGTCGGACATTTTTGTTCATTCGTGCGAATCTTATGTGCGCGTGTTACAACCGGAGGGTAGTTCAGAACTGCCAAGTGGTGCAAGTTATGCAGAATAGTTGTAACTCAAAAATCCACATACAATTTAAAAATACCATATTATACTTCTATAAACAACTTCCTATAAGAAACTTTCGGTTAACATCCCAGTTGGTATTGAAAGAATTAATGTTATTAAGTACGTTGAGCAATGGCCTTTTGGCTGTTACCACTTACAAAGACCATTGAAATTTTGATCAGTTATTATATAAGTGAATGATATGAAAGAAAAGTCAGTTTTATTTAATGTGCCTTACGATGAATTCCCCGCAACTTTTACATCTTGCGAATAATATTTATGTCATAATTTATTCTTTACTCAACATTAAAATTAAACGAGAAAGTTTTCAGTTACGCTTTACTTTTTCCTTCATCATGAAGGGATATTCGATAGCCCATCTAGTCGTTAAAGAAGATAATAATTTAAATGTTCTCATCCGAGGTCATTATCATCATAGTCAAGGCAATAACGAGGACATTTGAGTTACAGCTGTTCTGATTGTACTTTTAAAAGTAAAGTAAATTTAATGAAATTATTTGTTCTAAAACAAAACTGCCATTGAAATCTTGTAAATATATTTTAGAATAGTAAACTCGATTTCTTACTGAAGTATGAGTCGTGCACTAAGTGTTACGGATGAAATACTGTTCTTGTAAATAGTGTATTATGTATTTGAAGTGATTTTGAATAAAATATTTTACGGTGTAAATAATACTGTTTTATTCTATTTAATCTTGGCTTGGTCCGTAATTCTGTTATTTAAGTCATAGGTAACGTGAAAAGTAGAATTCTTCTAGGCTTCTTAACAAACAACCCATAACTGTCCTACTACTGGGCTTTCGAAAACATTATGGAGAACTCTCGGGTGTGCAAGTTTCCTCTAGATGTTTTCCATATCCGAAGCAAGTGATACTTAACTTGTAATACACATAACTTTTGCAAATTAGAAGTGCGTGCAGGATTCGAACTCACGCCCTCACGTTCGTGGGACCAACGTTCGACCACTAGACTATCACAGCTATAATTGGTCAATAATTACGTTGGAGTAAATAAAAGTAAATTATTTATTATATAATTTATTGTTATTACATAACGAATCGTTGTACCATAATATTATATTCGCTTATGATAAGTTTTAAAAAACATTATCCATCTATGTTTATCAATAGTGATCTATGTATCCTTTGGAGCACGTGCACCCAACAGTAACATGTTTTTTCACAGCCACCCAACGCCTTTGGAGATCTTCAGGCAAATCCTCTTGAGATAACTCGTCGAAATACTTTTTTCTTTTCAATACAGTCACCTTGAAATAAATAGAACATGTTAAAAACGTAATGGTCGGAACTTCCGTCCGCAAACTTTACTGTGATGCTTCTGTTTTCGTGTAAGAGAGGTTTCCAAAAATTTTTTAAGTCTGACTTTCAACTTGTCATCCACTATTCAATATAATTTCAATACTTACATTATGAGAGCGCATCCTACAACCATATGGAGAGGGGCACAGCTTTTCGTTACAATATCTTGTCTCCAAGGTCCGCGGAACATAGTCCTCTCCCAAGAATATTAGCTTTTTCTGTTATAAATGATATAAAAAAAATATGTGAGTTCTATGAATATAAAGTTCTAGTTAAATTCAAGTAAAATTACAGAGAAATTATGCTTACGCCATCTTCTTCACAACTACACGGGACATCTTGTATACCATGCTGTAAGGGTAAATAATAGAATAATATTTAAATTATTATCTCATAATATTTTTTCAAGTATTAAAATTCGGTTAATTTTGTTTACACTCACGTGATTTTCGGCTTTAACATTGCCTCTTTTCCTGGTCCTTGTTTGAACGGAGTTGTCCAATAATATGATGTCATTCCGGATCATATTAGCATAGTCCACTATGAGGGCCGGTAACTCTTCAGGTATTGTGTTCGGTTCCAGAGTTTCTGACCCATATACGACTCCAGAATCATCCATCTTATGAGATGCTTCGTTTTCCATCGCTTTATGCACAACGTAATTTTGTCGCATACGTGTTCTGTGGTTTTTAATTGTAAATTCATCGACATTAGATGCCTTTTCCAAAGCTACCACCATATGAATAGCCTGGATCGCAAGTAATACACAGGCGAGTAAATGAATTGAAAATGGAGCTTCTTTTACCTGTAATTAATTAATAAACAATTATGACACGCATTAAGGATCCATGATGAAATGAAAAATGCCCCCTATATCCAATATAAATTAGCTATTTAAGACATCTAGATTTTAAGCACTTCTGTATACTAACCATGGTGATATCTGGTCGTTGTGGGTGCCGTGAGAGGATTAAGTTAAAGCCACATTAGTTCTCCCTTTTATACAGCTACCTGATTGATAGGTTAAGAATAGACCCATTAGCTCCAAAGAAATCGTGACATGTAATTGATCCCCATACAGAATAACACGCGCAACAATGGGCGGAGGGTGAGAATATACCTATTATTTGTTACTCATATTATAAGTATTGGGGTGAAAATAATATTGATAAATAGTCACAGAGAAAGGTAGTATAGTTATTTTATAAACCTTATAATATATATTTGAATAATTTACAAAGAATGAGGAAGCAAGATGGAAGGAACAAATATTTCTGAAAGTATGATTTAAATTTGTTGGTTAATTTAAACTATTGGTCTTAGAGAATCAACTCTGTGCCACATAAATGGTTGGCTGGCTTTTCTGATTATAAATCGAAAAC
This sequence comes from Calpodes ethlius, assembly GCA_018251375.1. Taxonomy (NCBI): domain Eukaryota; kingdom Metazoa; phylum Arthropoda; class Insecta; order Lepidoptera; family Hesperiidae; genus Calpodes; species Calpodes ethlius. The sequence goes on along the minus strand of DWPA01004399.1, from coordinate 6,501 downwards.
GCTACACACTGATAGCCCCACATTAATGCTCCTTGTATAAGAACATTTAATAACTCTTAAGGACAGTTAAACTAATCATTTAAATTTCTGTCTCACTAGGAATAGAACCAAAGACATTTTGAACTGTAGTATGTCACGGTAACCTGGCAGAGTCATCCCGTGTACTGAGGAACCCGGTTTCTATTCAGGGCCATTTCAAATTACATGCAACTAATACGCTAGGTTCACACAGCGATTACGCTGTGCGTTACTTGACGTACACGGCCAAATGCTGCAACGATTCATACGGTGTCCGCGAGCCACCTGAGGGTAGATTTCACTGTCAATAATACGTCGCTGTAAGAATGAAAACATGACAAAGAAACAAATGACTCTCAACCTCAACTCTCAAGTTAAATCAAGTCCGATAACAAATCGTTTAGCCGCTGCGAAGTGAGGGTGGTAGTTGCCCGGGAAAACTTCAAAGAAAAATAATAATATTAATGAATTAATAATAATATACATAATATAATCCTTACACGAAATCTTACCACCAAGCAGAACACAGACTTTTGGTGCCTCTTACGCATACTCCGGCACCTCTTGACCCCCGAATTGCCGGCATGGGATTCGGGGTAGAATTCTACGTCGGCTAATATGACTTACAGCTTTTATTACAACCAAACGCATTCAGAAAGTAAAAGTATAATACGGTACTTCAAAAGACAGGTATGAAGTTATTATCTTATACTTTTTACTATTTCTTCCGAAGCATTGCGAAGACATGAAAAACGCTTAAAACACGCAACTGAAAGAAGTAACAAAAATCCAGGCCTAGCTTAAATTAAATATAGATTTTAAAGAATAATGTATCATGAAATATCTAAAAGCTAGCACCGACAAAGCATCGAGTGATTATCCAAAACACTGTCAGTTCCCAGTAAAATACAAAATCTATGTAATTTCGAATATTGAAAGCGCAATTTATTTTGGAGTCCGTTTACGAAATTCACCCAAATATTAGGAAATGTTATAATAAAACAGTATAAGTGCATTTTTAATTTTATTAATCTATAACATAAATAATTAACAGTTCATAACACAGAATCAATAGGAATTTGACAGGATACTAATGCTTCCACAGCCGCGTTGAATGCTAAAGCAGCAGATGGACCTTTGAAGGGGTTCATGGGTTTTCCATCTTTAACGACTCCCTGAACCCTAAGCGATAATTCTTTCATAAGCGATCGCTCCTGCTTCAAGACTTCCTCATTCATCACATACACGGCTCTACGTTTAAGGAATACGCCATGTTTCTTGAGACAATGTCGGTTAAAATCATGTTTGTAACTGTAAGGCTGCGAACAGATCTGAAAATAAGTTTTAGGTAGTTGAGCGTTATATCTATCTATCTATCAGCCTTTAAAAGTCCACTGCTGGACATAGAGTGCGTTATGTTGAGCATCAATATGCAACTCGATAACATTCTCTAGTCGGTCTATTGTTTGCCATTTGTAAAATGTTGCTCTACGCGTGGACACCATCAACATATAATTTATGAAAATGTAAATATTCTACCACGCCTGCGTTAACGTTACTGTTAATTGCTGCACCTTGATTAACGTGTTAATAAAATATTTGGGTTATTAGTGCAGTTGTATACAAATTTTACCTCCTGCTTAATTGTGTCGGATGATTAACGTGGTGATTCGCGCGTCAAACTATTTTAGCTACATCTACATAGTGTCATTTTTAACTCGCTAATTAGCGCGTAGGTATGTTTATGTACCCGCGATATACTAAAGTACTTATTTAGGAGCAAGCGGGTATTAAAATACTTATTAACATGGCGGAATTTAATGTTTTTAAAAGATGAACGTTTTTTAACCCAGCAAGATTTTACAGATAAGTTTGGTCTAATCGAGATCAACTTACCTCACATTTAAAAGGCCTTTCTCCAGTATGAACGCGCATGTGGTGACGAAGCCCTTGATTGCGCAAAAATGTCATATTACACAGATCACATTTGATTGACTTTGCCGAGGAATTATGAATAAGTTTGTGACGTAGCAGAGCATTTTTCTGAAAAATATATATATCAATATTTTACTTGTATTGGTAAAAGGCATCAAAGCCCTCAAGTTGATTTTACTTACCCTCTTAAAACATTTGTTACATGAGGGGCATACATGATTTTTGACATCGATGTGTATAGTCATGTGGCTGAAATAAAAGACCAGTAAAAATAATAATATATATTATAAACACTAACACACTCATACCCCCGCAGTAGGATTCTGTGTCGCGGGCGGCATGAACAACACAAATAACATGTCTCTAACACCCATGACCCAAGAACAAATATTTATCTGTCACATAAATATCTACCCGGCCGGGAATCGAACCCAGGACCCCTCGCTTCATAGGCAGGGTCACTACCAACTAGGCTACGGCGCCGTCTATTTACCACAAATTTGTAAATCAATATGAAATTAAAAGTTTATTTTTAGGTGCATTAATAATAATTTACTTAATGTAAAGTATATGTTTTAAAAAATGCTAAGAACTTTCATCCACCCTTTATTTTCTTTCACGATAAACTTTCCGAAACGGCGGCAGGATAAAAAAATTACATGCACAAATGTATTAATAATACCTATATGAATAAACAGTTTTGAATTTGAACTTGATTTATGAGTGTACCTACTACAAATATGAATAAATTATTCATTTATTTGTCCTTCTTTCACGGCACAACAAGGTGTCTTTGGCCTGGAGATAGTATGGAAGACGACGAGTACTATAGGCTACTTTTTATCGCGTAATAATATCTCCTTTATGTGGAAAGATCAATCACGATATGTAATTCAACCAAATTAAAGAATATGTTTAACAACGAAGTATCGCCTGTCAACCTATGATAGAAAGTATTGACAACTTATTTTCACACGTGGATGAAACCGCGGGCAACAAATACGGGTATAATAGTCCTACTATATAATACAACCTTCGTAAAGACGCCTTATTGTTGAAGACTGCAACACAATGATCACACTGGTACGCTCTAGAAGTCCAATGTATATTTTGGTGGGATCTTAACAATTTGCTGGTATAGAATGCTTTATTACATTCGGAACATTTGTATTTTCTCTCACCTGTAATATAAGTTTTCTATTGGTATATATACATTTTTAAATAGATTGTACTTGATAAAACGCATCACCAGAAGTAGAAGTAGTTTCCCCTGGCGACTTAGTTACTTTAACGATAAAAACATCTAGAAATGTGAGATATTGGATCCAATTGGTATCATATGATAAATCACACGAAAAAGACCTTTTTTTTATATCTAACACGCCATTGGACCTAAACAATATGTAAAATTTCAACTTTGTAGGATAAGAGGAAGTACTTCTAATTCAGCTTGTATGATTTAACAAAAAAAACATAAGTACTAACAAACATGACACTTAGATAAAAACCTTTTAAAGATGTAAGTTTATTTTACACTGAAAGATAATTGTAATAATTATTATTACCTATGTGAACCAGAATATGAGATTTCATATTGGTGTACATTTTACCACAATGCGGACACATGTCCGAACGTTTAGCACGTTTATGGTCATTGCGCATTATGCTTTTTTTCAAAGGTTTTGTAGGTATTACTCGTATATCTTCCAAATATATGGGCTTTATGCAAACTTTCTTCAAACCCGAAGAATATTTCTTAAGTTTCCTTTCATCTGTAATTAATTAAGCGATATTAAGTAAATAATTAGCAGATATATTTATTTTTCAAAGAATAGACATTTGTCTCAAGTAATTTGATGTCATTAAATACCTTTTTCTTTGTCTGCCTTTACTTTTTTTCTAATTTTCTTTTTTCTTAAAGGTTCATAATCCCAGTCGTCATAAAAAATGTCCTTTAATTTAAGTAAATGAAAATAGGTAAATATAATATTAATTACGGGCTTATAAAAAATATACTAGACCTATGCTATATATGTTTTTAATTTCTATAGTTGGCAAGGAACCCAATGGTAAGTTTAAATTTATGTTGGAGTCAGAATTAAGAAAATATTGTTCAATTTCAGATTGAGAAATTACAAAAAACACTATACAGGTAAAATGAAACTCTTGATAAAAAAATATATCCCATGAGTTGTTATTTGTACATGTAAATTTATATTTCTTAAAAAAAAACAACTAAGGATTAGTTCTAAGTAATAATAATAAGAGATAATTACAAGATCATTTTCAGTCTCATAATCAATTACTTTGCAACCTAAATCAATATTATCTATATTGTATGTATCTATACAGTTCTTATAAGGACCAATCTTTGTAATTGTAGTGTTTCTGTACAATATACATCTACAATCATCCTCTCTTAAAGTAGTGTAATCAATTTTGAAGTCAATATCAACAGTTGTATTTTTCTTCTTAATCTTAGTTTCTTCTATAAGCTGTGCTTTAATTTCTTGTATATTATTGAATTTCAAAATATTCATTTGTTTATTTAATTCAAACTCAGATCTGAAACAAATTCAACTATAGTTAATGTTTCATTGTTATGAATACTGCTCTATGATGTAAACAGTTTAGGATAACATTTGTTCAAATATCCTACAATAATCAAAAACAACAAATTCAGCCTAGTGTATCTTAATATTATCTAGTGTATGACCAAATTCCATGAAACAATTTGTATGTATACCATTGTATGTGATCCTTAACATCCGATAATATTGGATAATCACATGAACACATGTATGTATCATATTTAGCTTCTACTAAATAAATGAATAATATTATTTTAAAAATATATGTACAATATAAACAAAATGTATTATTACCTTTCAATTTCCTTTTTAAAGTTGTATAAATTTCGCAGTTTTCTTCGGCATTGCAAACATATATTGTTCTTGTAAGAATCTTCTACAATCTGTTAGGAAATACTATGAGATAAGTAAGTAAATACTTCAAATAGAATTCTTTATTAATAATATTGAAATTATGACTATATCCAGCAGTGAACCTTCAAAACTGATAGATAAATAAGTTAGAATATTCATAAATAATCTGAATCGCCTTGTTATTTTGAATTTATATATTTAATATGAGATGATTACAGCAAAATGAAAACATAATTCATAAATTATAAGTAATCAAGTCTTAAGCAAAAACAGTCACTGTTGTTACATAATTGAGTTGATGGGGTACATCAAAGCATCATGTACAAAGACCATTTGGTTTGTATTGATGTATTTAAATGGTGTACTGGTATTAGGTTAACTTCCATAATTGCTAAACTTATATACTATCTCGAAAGCTAAGAATTTCTGTAGCTAGGTCGTAGCTAGGTTAAAGCTTGTGGCCTTTCTAAATCCAAAATAAATTGTTAATTATTTTTCTGTCAGACTATTGGAGATTATTCCTAATTTCATGTATCTAGCCTACCTTTACATTAGCTATCGATTTTAACATATCTGCAAATGATATACCACCGTCCTCTACAAAAACTGAACACAAATTCTTCTTCATTTCCAAACATATACGACATTTTTTCATTTTATTATCCTTAATTTTGTTTAAAGAGTATTTAAGTAAGCACCCAATACAATAACAACAGTGTTATGACTTGTGCTGTCACATAAGTTGAGACTTGATGAAATTGACAGTTTTCGCAGACAACAAAAGATAAAGTGTCAAAGTCAAGAAAACAACAACGATGAAGTTTAGACACCAGCCTACTGATATATTTGTACCAATTGTACTACAAGACTAATAATAATTTACTACGTACATCATGTACGACGAATTATTATATTGTACGGCTATTAAAGGTTTCTTTCAATAAAATGTTATTAAGTTATCATAAAAACCAGGGATTCCCAAACTATTTGGGGCTAGGGACACTTTGTCTCTTACTGCTATTGTTTTATACATGTTTCTCTATTTCTCACATGCCTGTAAATCTAATTATTGAATTCTGTGATGCAATAATAAGTTTAATGTATTACATAGGTTTGGAGGGGCTTAGGTTGGTAGAATAAGATAACTTGCCGAGGGTTAGCAAGTGTATAAATGCACTCTATAAAATCTCACAGGAGTGAATAAAAAATGGTTATAGCACCATCTATTGACAAATTTCTGAACCACATTGCCTTCATCGAACAATACGTTGGAGATGAGTGGTAGTTTGTGAAAATTAATTTACCTATTTTCTCCAATATGGCTTGACCGATTTAGATACGCTGTTCTGGATAGGGTACGTGTTTGATCACCGATTGTTATTATTAAGTAAGCGTTATGACATAAACTACTGTGGGACATTGCAGTAGTCTAACATTGTTCACATTTTAATTTCAGCGCACTTTATTTTTTGGATTATTTTAATGATATGGTACTTAAGTCGCTGTTGACGAGTAATAATATGTTTTTTTTTTTATTAAATCTAATATTTGAAAACAGTTACTTCGTTACCAGGAACTAAAATAGCATTTTTAATTTCAGAGA
>DWPA01004398.1:0-12866 GCA_018251375.1 Calpodes ethlius | reverse complement strand
AATATTAATATATTATTTTAATGAAGTCGTAAAAGGCCAAGAGAGAAATATAATTTTGAAAATTTTTAGGGTGCTTTTTTGTCGAACGTGAATTCATATTTATAATTTTATTTTTACACTAAACTTTACTGTGGCTATAATAAACTTGTGCAGGCGGAACGTAATTGTAAAAGCGTGATAGGAAGACGTTGCATTTAATTTGTTACTCCGATATAGTCGTAGTCCTCCGAGTGTCGCTTCAGTACCGACGACCGGAACGTTTGTTAGGTACGTTCCCACTTCCCATGCAATGTGCACGCAGCCGTCGATTCGTACGTTACGACCTAGTTGCTGCATGCGTGCGATCGACACCGACACGTCCGAATCCGATCCGATCCGAGGGTGTTGCGTTACATTACCCGAGAACGAGACGCATTTCTGCTAATTCAGAGATATTCGAGAATGCGCTCGTCGTGCCCGCTGGTTCTACTCGGGGGCCGTAGCCCGTGTGTCGCTTACGCACTTACAACTGCTGGTCGGTGCTGCCCACTGTAACTCTGGATGGTCACAGGTAGGACAAAGATTACGTATGAAGTCAGATGTACCTACTTATAAAACTTCGGAATGAAATTTGTATAGTTTTATTAATAAACATAAAAATTTAAAAGCGCAATAGAGAGCCACTTCCAGCTATGAAAAGATATGAGTTACGATGGTAATTGATCATTCTATTTTTAATTATCTTTGTTATTTATATTACTTTCCGCCTTACGGCTGACAGCTGATGGGCCACCTGATACTAACTTCATTAGAAACTGTAATCTCTGAAAAATTGCTGACATCTTGTGGCAAATACATAGGTGTCGCTATCGTAACAACATCTGCTGTCAGTCTACAAAAACAATATCGTCGGATATGAAACTAAGTATGAAAAAACTAAAAGTATTTGTTTTTTTTTTATTTATTTAGAAAATCATTGCACTCCCTGGGGGCACGATTCTATGAATAAGTTTTGCATGTTTGCATGATAATGCTTATATGTGAAGTAAAATTATTTGTCCAAACACTTTTCAAAATAAATTAAAAAATATCAATTTATGTATGTCATACAATTCCTTACTTTTAAAGATAGTTAACTATGTGAGGGAAGTTTTATGTAAAGTAAAAAGAATGAGTTTTATTCCGTATGCATAGTTGCTTGGAGTGACACCAGGATGGAAGTATCTCCGAAGCTGAACATTGTACATCAATGATGTGTCAAGTCATGGCCTAATGTTGTTCGGCGCGATCGCTGTTCTTTGTTGTGACCTAATTATCTTAAATTAATAAAATTTCGCCGGCGGCGGTGAGACAATTACGTCATCGTTAATTACTTACTAATTGGCTTCAGTCAGAATACTTCGCCGTACATTAAATTTTTCCTATCAAACAAGATAGGTATATATTATTTGAGCCATCAATCGCTGTCTAACGGAGCAAGCTCAAAACGACTCCATTTAAAGCAATTACATTATTTTTCACACTAAATCGACGCCCACGCGGCTATCTTTTTTATGGTAATATTGCACTAATCTTTACGATTCTTACGATCCGAAGGTGATACAATAAGTGAATGTTTGGAACATAAGGTTGGATAATATTAAATAAACCTTTGCTAATAAAATAATTCTGTTACGTCCCGTGTAAATTCAACATCGCTTGAAGAATATCAAAATAGTTTAACGTTTTACTTATATACGACCCGTGAGTTTGGTTACCGTGTCAGACCGCCATTCAAAGGAACCTGGGTTCGAATTCTGGTAAGGCATAAATTTCAAACATGGTTTGGAACTGTGTGTGTGTCTGTCTCCGTGTCTTGTCCATGGCACCCAAGACACAGGGAATCTTAGTGTGCTGCGATGAGCGTGTAGCGTCATTTATTTAAGAATCTGAAGTTGACTTATTCGCAGAGAGTTAATTAACAACTCAAGTGGATTCAAATTTAACAAGTGCCGGCACTTATTGCTCTCCGTCCGACTTGAGATAATTGAGTTTTTACCGTATTTTTATCCTAAGCTGTGGATGATATCTGTCAGAATAAGTTCGCTTTGAAAAGCAACACGGAACCCGAGAGGCGGGATGTGTCCGAAGTGACGTTAAGTGACGTTTGTCGACTGATGACTGATACATGTAAATTTCACTTGGTTTAAGTATAACTATAAATTTCGAACACGTTCATTAGTAAGTTTTAGACATAATATAAAATTTCAACCTTATTTTTAAAAGCACAATAATTGGATGGTGTGTTGTGTTCGCTGTCGGCGAGTGAGCGTGACTCGGACAGCGGTGATGGAGAGGACCAACAATACTAGCGACGCTGGCGACTGGCGACTGGCGACTAGCGGCGACACAATGGGTACTTTCAACATGTCGACCCTCTAGTTGAATGCCGTAAAAAACTCTACACGTATACATTTAGATACATTGATGTAAACAAAATAAGCATTCTAAATCATAATATTCGGGAAACGGATTCCTAAATCGAATAATGGCGGTCAAACCAACTATATATTTGAAAGAACTATCCAAAGACACCTTAATATGGGATAGACGAGAAAAAATCATCTCCACGGCCACCGAATAAAAATTATTTTAAAGACTTTATTTCATCTTTGTGATCTTTATAACGCTCAAGGTTTTTACGTTGTACAGCGGATAGACGGACGGATCAACATGACGTAACTATAAATTATCCGTTTTATTACGGAATCCTAAAAATTTAACACTTCATCTAGATTCTAAACTTACCTAGAATTATTTTTCTACCTTTCTTACCGTTTACTGATATTTCACTCCATGCTTTTTGTAAACCATCCAGTCTCATGGTCTACTTCTGGCCTAAATATGATATTTTTTGTCTTAAGATGAGTTGATCCTCGACAAAAATCCACCTGCCGCAACGTGTTTATTCATTACCCACCCATGTTCTACCTTGGGAAACCGTAAAAATGCCATTTCAATAAAGTTCATTAACTAGTTATGAAAGCTACGAAGAAGGTAAAAAAAGAAACGGAATTTTCATTTCTCGGAATTCAAAGTTGTCGGATTGTGACGTGAAGTACGGGCAAGTTCTACGGCGAGTTCAATTATCTCGAAGTTAGGTTTTCCAGTTCTCTCCATTACCGCCGCGGCAGCAGTTACTTAATATAAGTGGCACTCAGCGATAGCGGTGGGTTTCGTAGTAAGTCGCTTTAATTATTGATATTACAGCAGCGAATTGAATATTACATGCGTACATTAGGTATCGGCACCTTTTGATGCTCCGTTCTGTTTTGGAATCGATGACCTTGTGCGTATTATGAGGTCCGAGCAGCTCGAGCCAGTTCTGCACCTATTATTACTGTAAGGTGAAAAAAAATTTGGAATACATGCTCTCGAACTGGTTGCCGTGGACGTACACTGATACAGACGTTGGCGATGTCCGGGCCAGTCCGGGATCGCACGATGTCAGGCTGCGGTCGCTCCCTGTTGACGCGTGGTGTAAGTTTGCCCGGCGCGGGCGCGCGTTGTGGCCGCCATATAAAAACGGTGTCGCATTGTGGCGCGATACGGAGATACGTGGCTTTGTGCTACATTCGTTTTGTCTCTGTGCACATCCTGAACGCGGGTCGCCGACCTCCGATGAAAAGCTGATTTCTAACAACTCCTTTGTTCGGATGTGAATGTACGCGCTCCGGCGAAGGCGCAGTGCCGCGCGTTGATTTACGTACTCGTGGTTCTAATTGTTGGAGTTCCGCAGCTCCCTGCCGGCCAGGGGCCGCTGCCCTCACCGCACTAACTTTGTGTTATTGATTTTGACGATAAAGTCAATGTAGTTAGAACGTTTACTTATTAATGGTTAAAGACTACTTCTTTTGTGAAAATTGAACTTTACAAGTGATCAATTGAGGTTAAAAGTATATATGTGAGAAAGTCTAATTCATTTATGTTCACGTTCTTAACATTTTTACGATACAAATACATTGTAAAAATGCAAAATTGATGTCGGATAATACCGCGGCACGGTGCAATTAACCCTAATACAGCGAGACGTATAAATCGGTGTCGTCCGACATGTCGCTTTAAACAACTAGCCGTTTACTCGTCGATTACATCGCATTCAGCGCGGCGTATTCCTGGAAAGTGATGTTCTGGTCCGTCTCCCGCCTCGCATCTTAATTCGTTACATTACTCGCAATCAGAGCTAACCTGCCGCCCAACAATAACTTCGCTTGTAGAATTATAAATGACGCTCGAACTAATCGCAGACTTCTTATGTTCGTCGTAATTAAATGAACAAATATTATTTATGTACTTTTTGGTCAAATAAGTTCTAGTGGATATGATCTTAAAGTACATCGGTATTGTTCACGTCTGTTGTGCAGCTGCTTATGATTCGTATTCCTACCAAGCTACGGCTTCTGGACTGGAGCTGCGTTCCGGATAGTCGTTTAGATAAAGGTCAAACTGCACCATGACTTGAGCACGTCCCTGTAATGGGCAATGTTAGAAATATCGTTTACAAAATCCTAAAGATGATATCGCCACTTTTACATCTAGTTCTGAAATTTGGAACAATATTGATTTTAATAATAAATATGAATAATAATATTAATTGTGTCAGTGACCCGCAACATGGCGAATACCGGAGCGGGTACGTGTGTGTGTGTGTGTGTGTGAGCGATTATGATTACACTTAATATTCTTAACTCTTAACAGTTGATGAATTGCACGCCATTAGTTGTGTGTCATAAGAATAAAGTGGGCGTGACACCGCCGAGTGGAGCCGAGCGGCGTGCAGCAGTACGAGAACAGGTCGGGACTGGGCTGGTCCAGATACACTGCTAAATGCCAAGGTTTTCGTCGATCTTGACCTAAGATTTCTACTACCAAAATCGTACGTATACTGTTAAGTTCCACTTACTTATCCAATAATATATCTCATGAGCGAATAGATCCAACGATCCATTTCAGTTAACTTGACACAAAAAGCCATTACGAAATGCCATCGGGCGGTTGCTCCACCTCCATATATTTCTTAACGTAAAATAGAACCACCACTCACGAGACATCTCGAGAAAAAAACGTTCAGTGTACCTTAAGTATCGACTGAATTTACAATGTTCCCGCGCAGCGTAAAAAGAGATTTAATAGCCACTTTAATACCGTTACGTATCGTCTTAAATCTCGCTAACTAGCATTATAGAGTCACAACCCGCGGCCGCGGACCGAGACACGTCAACGATATATGCCTGAGATATAGACCGACATCGCCGCGTTCAGATGGGATTCGTTTTAGAAATTTTCTGTACTGATCTGTTATTAATGTTTTATTTAAATATTTAGTTATTTCTTAATGTTATCACTTAATGCCACTTTTAATTATACATATTGTATGGTCAGAAGGGATTAAAAATAATGATAATAATAAATAACAGATTCATAACACTACACACACCACATAACGTACTATGATCGGTTATCGAGTTACTTGAACGTGGCGTGCACTTCTGACACCAAATATTGTAGGTTGGTTTCGGTTTTCATTTTACGTAAAAACAGTTAAAAAGAGTTGGCTCTGGCTCGTAGATAAATAGTAAAAAAGATAGACAAACGCACAAAAAGCGTGGAGAGAAATTAGCTCTAATTCAATTTGTGATACCACACAAAAAGCCGTCACGGCTCGCGCGCCGCCACCTGACGACACGTCTTACGGTTGACGTATAGCTCCTAGTCCGTGCCTTTTACAATTACTGCGGAACAAATCGTTAAACAAAAACAAAAACTGACCATTTATTACTCTGTTGACCTTTCACATTAACACGACCTTATCTTTAATGTCAAAATTGCAAACCCGAATGCCAAAGCTTGGTAGGTTGGTGAATTAACCTGTACAACATCAACGCTACTTGCCAAGTATGAGTCAAGTTATCTACCTAATAGATCGAAACTGTGTAAAAATCCCTGAAGCGACACTACTGAAGCAGCCGCACTGAACAACGCCGGGGACATTTGAATTCTGATGACAAAAGAGCACGATAATTTAAATAAGAAAGAATAGCAAAAAGGATGTTGTGTTGTATTATCGTATATTATATTGTTGTTTAGATAAATCGATCGTACTGATTGCGTACATTTAATAAAACTATTAAATACATTAGAAATGTCTACATGCACTACCAACATTATTACCAATCCCCATTCAGGGTTCATCTTAGACTTTATTCAATAGCGTGGCAATACTGCGATCAAAGCAATGATCAAAGAAAGAGAAGATTTAATTATATATACAGCTTTCCAAAACTTTTGATAGGAAAGGTAAAATTAAAATTGATCGGCAACGATTTGGTGTCATGGAACTTTGGACTTTTGGAAGGGGTACGATAAACGCGTTTTACAAACAGCCCCATTGTAATTGGACAGAGATGAAGGAAAAATTTGTCAAAGGCCTGCAAATTCTGCTAAGTTGGCAATTCGGACAACTAGCTAAACCCCATTGTTACAAACTTCATAAAATTGTTAACTGAAGTTTAGGTACTACACATGTGAATTAAAAAAAACTTAATAATAACAATCTCAATAACCTGACAAAAGCCACACCAAAAAAGCCTGCATGTTCCTGAAACAGAATCAAAGAAAGATGCCGCGACACGTTAATTTCGTCACAGCCGCGCTGAAAGTAGTCACGCGTCGCACCTCGCCGAGCCTATTATACAACGACTGCAGCATATCTCGGCGTTTATTGCTGGAGCCGAGGTGTTCCGTTTTACCATTTTATTATACCGAACGGTTTGGAGGCGCGTGCTACGAAATTGATTCCGCGTGTCGTCACGTACGTTACAAATTGTCGATGCATTACTTCTCTATCGGGGAACGATTCGTGGCGTAGCCGCTTGCGGATTCGCTCGTCCCGTCGGCGAGCCACACTCCGGCGCCGTCGGTATTGTTACCGAGGTACGAATACGATGATTGCAGGTATTGTTGTGACACGATGGCAGATAGGCTTTTGTTTTTGAAATAATGCCGTTCTTGGCGCCACAAAATGGCCGTTTAAATTACGACGCCTATACACACAGCCGCGCTAAGTGATGCGGTATGTTTTGTTAGGCTTCAACAAAAGACATTGCGAAGGCAAACGATTTGGGAACGGCAATTCATCTATTATCCATTGTCTAGGTTTTCACAATTAACAAAACGTTAAATGTCATGGAACTTTACTTTAACGCGGTAAGTCTTATCAGTAGCTCATTCTTTACAATTCCGTTGATAACCGTAGTATCGCTTAGTGAAGTAGGTCTGTAGATCGCATTGAGTATAACGTCATTCCCACATGAAGCACGGTTTAGGACACGACGAACATAGCGAGTGCTTGTTCCTGATTAAATATTCTAAGCCTCAAAACTAAACACAAAGGATGTTTGCAGGTCATTAGTACGTCTCGTTGTTTCAAGTACGGCATTGTGCATGTGCTGTCGCAGACGAGGGACAATCCCCGAGGAACTTTTGTCCCTTCCATAATATGACGTTTACTAACTCGACTAACGCTCATGACGAACTGATGGTACAACGTCGGAATATGTCATCGTACAACGCAGAACCCAAAAGAAAGACTGCAGAAAAGTACACAAACTCTTAAAAAATAATGTGACTAACATTTCATGTGTGCACATGTGTGCGTTGAGCACTTGAAGTGACTTTCCTTTATCCGATGGAAAGTTAAATTTATAAATAAAATCCTACATTTTGTTTAATAGGAAAATCCATAACGAAGGGTTCCGTAACACCAGGTAATATTTACGACAAAAAATATCACAGAAAAATAACATCTTTTGTTACAGTTATGTACAACGTGTTACTTACGAAAAAAAAATTCCAATGTAGAGGCATCATAATATAGTCCGTTTGGGTGTGGAACCTTAGAAAAAACTAGTTTATATGATACGTCAAGAAATAAATAAATATCACCGAAAAAACATGGAATATTGTGTACGTGTACTAATAATAATATTATTATTTGTAATTCCTTTGTATTTTTGAATTACGAAACAATCTAAAGTCTAGATAAAACTAGTTTTCCTTTTTTCAATATAAAATTTAATAACTTCCATTGATTAACGAACAAAATAATTTAATAAACGCTAACACACAAATACCCTAGCAGTAGATTTCCCTATATCGCAGGTGGCATGGACAACACAAATAACACGTCACTGACACCCATGACCAAGAACAAATATTTATCTGTCACATAAATATCTGCCCCGGCCGGTAATCGAACACAGTACCCCTCGCTTCACAGGCAAGGTCACTACCAACTAGGCTACGAAGTCGTCAAATGAATTATATGTATACATAGACAAAGTGTACGCACGATATTTGATTTATCGACATAACACTATTTAAGGTTAATGACAACCTCTCTTCTGAATATTTATTGTCAATACGAATATTACAGCTTCTAACAAATTTCACGACTAGCTATTTGTCGTCCGAGGACAAAAGTATCTCGTCTGCGCAAGCCGCTATATATACCCTCGCTACGTTTTATTTTACCGAGGCAGCATCTGTTCTATTTAGAATTAATTAGTATTTCTAACTATCCTATTTACATAACTTCGTAGGATAACAGTATCAAAATGTATTCTTAGAAGTGTAGATCGTTCGGAAGAGTGGATTTTGAAGTATTAAGCTAGGAACGGTTACGAAACGATATTGATTAGTAAACCCGTACAAGCGTCGGATAAAAGTGGTTCACGAAGAGGATAATATTTTAAAAACCCTTCAGGGGCGGTCAGCGGCGGGCGGCGGGCGGCGGGCGGCGAGTGTGGCGACAGCAGAAGCCGTATCAACTCTTTTCCACAGGCCATGTAATGGGCCTACCGACCTGCGTAACCTTTACGTAGACTTAGGTATAATTCTAGAAATCGTTCCTCCTTCAGTTAATCCAACAAACCTTCCAATGCGATACATGTCTGCCTTATAATATTTATAGTAAGTTAACCAGTTCTTTAGATGTTGTTCAGATTTATGTTAACAAATGAAGATTTCACAATAGATTGATACGTACATACCATAGACAGTGGATCGGGCTCTAATCGTAGTTAAAATATGTAAGGAAAAAAAGAACGTGAAAAAAAGGAAGTGAAGGTCATCTAAGCGTTGTCCACGGACTACAAATTCCCCACCGACGGACTGTCGGTTTTTAACGAATTCTCTGTAGCAAGAAGGATAAGGAAGTGGGAGCCTTAATAAATGCACCAAATGCGTGATGAACCACGTCGCTATCTTGTCCCAACCCAGTTCTGATAATCTATATTAATATTATAAATGCAAAAATGTGTTTGTTTGTCCTTCTTTCATGGCGAAACGGAATATCGCTATGGTATATGATTATGGTTTGGTGATAGTTGAGAGGACGACGAGTATAGGTTAATTTTTACCGCAAAAGATCAAAATTGACCACCTTTTTAATGCTGTTTTTTTCACTCACGCGGGAAGACCCGCGAGCAACATCTAGTTTTCCTATAAAATTCATCAAATAGGTACATATGAATGTAGCCAACTATTAAATATTTCCACATGTCCAGTCAATCAAAATTAGCTATTAAAAGCTTAATACGTGCATTTCGCAAACAGACCCCTGTAGGATAGACGAGAAAGAAAAGATATCTCTGCTTTACGTGCAGAGCAGCAACTAGAGTAAAATATTTTTTGGGTTCCGCCATTTTGTAAGGGTATTCTATGCTGACGTACACGACGACACTGTTCCATATTGCCTACGCAACCCTAAAAATAGCACGGTATGAACTAGAATGATTTATCTCATGATGACCGATACAATATCGGTTTTTGCTACATGTTTAGTCGGTGTCACAGCCGAGTGTCGCCGTAACGGCCGGCCGCGATATTTCCAGTACGTTCCGTCGTAAACCGAGGCTCACGTCGCGGGTTTTACGAGGGCGTTATTATTTTACCCGCGGTTATGACAATCTTATTAGCTTGTACAAGTAATAACTACTTCTATTTGCTGTCATGATTTGAAATGGAACGATACGACGGTAATAATGTACGTAGTGACGAGTTTTTCTTGTTACTTATATTCCAGTAGATGCGTTAACTAACAACTGTGTAATTTTATTAACGGTTAGTGGTAAGGAGTGAGCTCCGCGTGAGATTCTGTCATGATAAATGATCAACCAGCAGTATGTTTGAGGCAGTCGTGTCGTGACGTGACGCATCGCCCATTATTCCGAGGCGCGACACCCTAATATCGAGTTCCACCGTTGATCGACGATCGCCGTATTAATTTGCATAGCGAGCAGCTTTGCATAAATCCGGAGCCTAATTGTAAACCACTCGCGGATTATGCCTCTGTCTCGAGGCGAGATTATTCATCGAGGCGTAAGCTCGTATAGGCGTAGCCACTTTTAGACAAGTCTGTCACAAGTTTCCTCAGCGGAGAGCGCCCAACTGGAGTTCTAATTGAAGCGGTTAGCCGGCTGCATAACTGGTCGCACGAGCCTTACATAATGCAAACTCCACGCTTACTAATAGTCCAATTTCAATATCAAAAGAATGCACGCTCGTCTGTGTGCGTGTGCCGAGCGAGCTTTCATCCATTCATTACGTACTCAACGGTGAGCCATTAGAGAAATTGACAAGTCCGATAAGCTTCGATATTTCAACGCTATTGTTTGGCTAACGAGATAAAATATTAAACTTTTGCAAGTTTGAAACGCTTTGTAACTAAGCATTGTTAGCGTTCATATTTCTATGTTCTGAATAAATGGAATTATTAAACCACGAGGAAATGGTAATGAATTTATTTATTTTGTTTGTTTTGTCACCGGGTGTTGGAAATCGCTAAGCGCGGTTTCCACCGCTGTGTTAGCTGACCGCGGAACGAATTCGGACTTTCTCGCGACGGTCGGGGCTTGTAGATTATTATTACATACATTTGGTTCAACAACATGTACGAAACCGATTACAAACGGAATGATCTTATTTAAGTCACCGATCGCGCATCGTGACAACCGCAGTACGCGCGTAATAGTTGTCCCTCTTAATGAAATCTTATTAAATTACAGAAGAAGCAAACCATGTTGTGCTAAGTATATTAACAATATACTTACAAGACTTAATGATTTAGAATAAGAAATTTAAATCGTAAGAATTTGCATAGTATGTTAGTATATATTTTACGTAAATATGGTATACATCTCACAGGCCAAGAATGTCGTTATTCGCATAGGCAGATAATTGTACCGTATGCAATCTGAGCTTTCCCTTTTCGGAAATTTCAATTAAATAGGCGGTTTCGAAAGTCGTTTTCCTTTTACGATACATCGTAGTCATTGTTAACGAAGCTGATATATGGTTTCCTGCGAGTGCGCGGTTCCCATGGCAACATTCTTAGCTCATTGTCAAGTCAAATCTGTATTGTAATATATTGTTATTTACCTTTCTAACGTCTGGAGCTGAACTGGCAGCACTCGACCTACAGCCCGGTACGACCGAGCAGCCGCGTGCTCAGTCGTCGCCGAACGTTTTGTTCGCTGCACCCACTGAAATAATTCGTGTTTACAATTCAGAATTTGTCATCGTCGCTTGTTACTTGTACTATTTATATGTAACGTATTAATTTTTGTTCCATTTTAAATTGTCACAGTTTAAACTAACACGTAGATATATTCTAATAGGTAATGACTAATAGTACCTATATGACTAATAGTATCAACTTCAAAATAGGCGAAAGTATGTACTTAGGTCATCTGTATTTTATTTAAGATTTGACGAGATAGAGTATGATGAGGATTTGTAGATGGATTCTGCATTTAAAGGGTAGAGCTCCTAAGTTGGAAGTAACTGAACGATGTTTCAAGATATTTGCTGTTGATGACTTTACTATTGCCATTATACCTACTATTGACTTCACAAAACTAGGGAATAGTATTGAAATATATTGTATTACTGTTATTTAGTCACTTCGTCAGGTGCAATGTGAATGCTGTAATGCAGTATAAGCAATTATAAGTCTATGATTTTCTAATACAATATTTGTAGTAGTAGGTACCAAATGAAATTGTACAGTCATATTACGAGTATCGATGTTAGGATCTGTGATACTTCGATTAAATATTTTAAAATGGTCTCTTCATGTTGGTACATATTTGTTTTTAAGTTCTAAAATGTTTTTGTTATTCCGAACTAACAGCGGAATAACAATTAAACAATGGGCCCAAAAAAGTTTGTTCGTGGGCGTCAAGGCGTAAAAATAATAACTGTAAGACATTCCTCAGTGGGTACTATCAATAGAGGTCTGCAAAAAACGGAAGCGGGGGCGTGCGCCGGCGCCGCGCCGCGCCGATCCGTTTAAACTAGCAACGCCAGCCAAGCGAATTGTACGACGGAGTATCGCACGCCGCACGCCGCACGCCGCACCCCGCATGTCGCACCGCCCACACCCCCTGGCGGAGTTCCGTGAAAGGTTATTGTTCTAACATCAATATCAAGTCCACGGCTAACATTTACGTGAAACATTCAAATTAAAAGATCATAAACTAGATATGATGGTACCTTGTAACGATACAATTACACAAACACAGAACTGCATATTGGGTCCATAGGGGCGACGTGAGACGTGCTACACATATATTCAGGTCGACATTATTGGCACAACCGTGCTCGGGAAGAGGCCACTCGACTTAGCCAAACGGACACACACCGAGCCGAACCAAAGCAAAATTGCGTTGAGCCGACCCAATTCGGCAAAAATTATGCAGAACGGAGTATCGAGCGGCCGTGCCGACCGGCTAGAATCGAATGTATTTAGTAATTGCTTCGGGTCAGTGATGCTCAACAAACGCCGC
>DWPA01004397.1:0-12868 GCA_018251375.1 Calpodes ethlius | reverse complement strand
ATCCGTCTTGAGCCAACTAGTAGATACATTTATAAAGAGACGTTTTAATAATCAACTCGTCACATATTTAGTAATTTAATATGTTTATATTAATTTATACTTACTACAGATTTTTTAAGGTTATTATATATGTTAATGTTTCGATCAATAACGTATGATTTATTAATTATTATTATAAAATTATTGATTTAAATTGTTGTTATCGCATATTCTAAAGTTAGATTATTAAAACGTCATCTTATCGCGATCTTACTAAATAGTAAATATAATAATAACATAATTGTTTTAAAACTGCCTACTATTTAGTGCGAATTTATATATTTAAATATAAAATACATAAAAATAGATTTATAACTGACAATAATGATTGTTAACTGGTGTATAAAGTGTTATTGCGTATGTGTATTAATTTTATTATGTACAACAAATGCGAGTAGTTCAAACGCCGAGTGCTCTAAATTATTTATAATATAGTATAATAAAGATAAATAATTTACGAAAAAATATTTTTAAAGTGTTCATTCATATTACTGTTAAGTTCCAAACGTTACTAGATAAGCCAACGTTTAGATTAAGTTAACTAAGGCAATGTCCGTTGAAGGGATTTCTTTGAAGCCGCTTATCATTATACAAAACGTTACGAACTATGTTCATGTTAAGTGATTTTGTTAAGCTTGGCGCATGGACTACGATAATACACCAATATTATTATTAATAGTTAGCTAATAACATAAAATTCGGTGTATAGTGAGTGGATACTGTTAAACAGTAATGTTATTATATGTAAGTATTAAGTAACTGCGGTAAACATACTACAGAGAGTTACGCGTGCATTGTATATGGCACAGAATAGTGAATACTGTTTATAAATATTATATATATATATATATTTTAGAAATATTTGCACCTTTAGTAGTGATATTCATATGTACATCTGCAGATTTTAGCTAGTATATATTTATGGGGGTCACAACAACGAGTGGCGTGAGGTTTTGGCCACAACAGAAAATATATTTCTATGAAAGTTTCCAACAAAGTCGTTTGTGTGGTTAAATTTTTATTACTTTTCGTCAATTATACCTTGGTAATCACTTAAACTTGTAGTTATTTTGAATTCTTTAAATCTAAGAATTGTCAATTACTTAAGTATTATTTTCGCCAAACGATATTATTTTACGCTTGTTTTCTCTCGTAAATATTTATATTAATTGTATTGACATAATTTTACTAGCATCTGTAATCCATCAATATATTTTGTGTGTGGTTTATTAGGCTATAAATCTAAAATTTATTATTATAATTATTAAGAGGATGGTCTGCAATAGTAACGTTTTCAGTATTTCAATCTATCAATGTCTAACTTGAACTCTCTATAAAATTTTCTTGGAGATACTTATTATAACGAAAGCAAAACGCAGCCATCTTGTTCTACAAGTATGTAATTATAAACATTATTAATTACATTATACCAGTAACTCTTTATACAGAATTTAATTGGTATATATGTTTAAAAAGCTGTATGAACGCGTTGAAATTAAAACGTAGTATGAGTCATAAATGTATTTCACAAAAATAAAAAAAATAACAATACATCTTCGTCACGTTCAGCTGAAGAGCTCCGATAGACTTGATTATAAATAAAACCGATATAAATTTTATTGTAATATTACATTATAATATGTGTAATGCTAATACTTTGTCATAATGATGAACTAAAACGAAACGGATAAATAGACGTACCGTATAAATAGCAATTAAGGAAAATATGAGCTTCGTTTAGACTTACTGGTGGCTTGTGTAACAAAGTGTTGTGTACTTAGGCCCATCACATCTTCATCTACCCTTCTTTTTACCATTCTTACATTATTTATAACATTTAATGTAATTTACAATTTGTTTCCACTTCTCGAATAACCCTTCAACGCCCAGAATCTTTACTTGATTGATTCAAATACATTTATTTACGATTGATAAGACCAAACGCACATACACTGGTGACAGGGTTAATATTTTATATTTGTCTACCAGCAAATTACTAACTTGCAAATCTGGTAGTACTTAGCACATTAAAACCGGGAATGATCATATATTGTAAAAGATTTATTTATCTATACATATAATATTATTGAAGGAGAGTTTTAAAATATACAAACATTTTAAATATATTACATTATTATTTTTTATATTTCCCGGAATAAAACAACACGCTAAGTACGGCCCTGTGACTAAATTTGTAACTTTATTAAAAATTATTGAAAACTGGAAAATATTTTTTAGAAAAATACACAAGCGCTAATTTATATAAAATCCCTTTTGTAAACAATATTCCCTACACAGCATTGCGAAATACACATTGCTAAAATAAAATTTAACAATACTAATTTAAAATGCAATGAAATACTAGATATATAAATAATTTTATAGAACACTATGACTAATATGAGAAATATAAATTATATTTATCATTATTTTCATTGAGATCACATTTTTTGTTTTTTTTTTTTGCTTGAAAAATATAAAATTATTTTATACCAAATAAAATTGGATTGAAATGCCTAAAATACTGTAAACGAAAATACGTCGAGACCCAAAGTTATACGTAAAATAAACAATAGCGCTAATGATAAATATTTTTTTAAACCATTGTACCTAACGTGGATTTCTCCTAGCGTTATGTTACAATTATATTGTGTACGTTGTACGTGCTTCCATATAAAGCTTGTATAGGTCATTTCATTTTCTAGATATAACTGCTAAGGTAGCTTTGTACTTGAACTTATTTAATAAGCAGACTGTTAAATTTACGGCCTAATTTATAGCTACGTTTCGATGTCAATGAATTTTATATACAACCGGATGGCTTCCATCCATTTCCGAACTCTACTTCAAGTATTAATTGGCCTATCATGATTATATTTCTCTGCACTATTTAACACGAAAAAATACTAATTCAACAAATAATATGGATTTTAGACTTCTTCATCGACGATAAAACTAATATTTTGACGCCCAAACACAGATAAAAAATAATGTCACAAAATATATTCAATATCAATTAAAAGTGATCGTAAAAATAATTAAAATTGAATTAGTTATTTCATTATAAATTAAATAATAAACGTTTGAAATCAAAACATAGCTATACATTATAGATTTATTAGTGTTTAATTTTAAACTGCCACAATGAAATTAATATTTTTTTAATAAATAATTTCCTTATCGCTAACTAAAATGAGTGTTCGTTGTGGCTGTACCTACTTCTAGATTGTACATAGAATACTGTATTCATTATAGATCGCAATAGCTATAGAGGTAATGAAAGAACGATTCCGTAATATAAAAAATATATTTACTAATATAATTTAAGCGGCTCGAACTGTTTCTACTACATTAGCTAAAAATAAGTTGCGCCGACCAAAACGAAATGTTCAGTATACTTACAAAACTGTAATTATTGTGTTAAGGTAAGGGATTATTTAAGTAAATAACGTTCCTTTGTGTATCGTATTTAGTTAATGCACGGCGATTGTAAAGTCTTGGGAGTCCATATTCTCTCTGTCAAATTTCTACTTGAGGACAAACTGTCACAGCAAATCGTACATGACGTGCAAAAATGTACCCATTTAAACTATATATATGTACGTAACTTGAAAAATATATCATAAATAATGTTCTGTCAACTAAGTTACGTTAGTTTAGTAACTCAGTTGACTAATAATGCAATCGAAACGAAATAGTACATATATGTATCTTCGTCAACGAATTGTTTGATTAAATTATATTCTAGAACGTTCCATGTTGTTTTCTGGATTAGTATTGCGATGCGTATGCAATTATTTCTTATTATTCTGTGATTTTTGTGAGTAAGTTAGTTGTAGTTAGTTGTAGATATTTAGTTATTTTCAGTTTTGCGGTATTTAACATCATCGATGTTTCTTTCTGGTCAAAAATGATTCCAAAATAGTACACATCAAATTTGTTTTAAAAATTGTATCCGAACGACTAAAGTTAAAATTATAGTTTTAACCATAAGCTAAAAGTTGCTGTAAATTTAATAACACTATCTGTATCTTTGTCTCTATTGTCTGTGAACTATTCTATACCATTCTCTGAGTCTCTGCTACTTACGGGCTATAATTTTTATATCAAAAGTTACCTTCAATGTAATGAAACTGCGAGAAAGGCTGGCCCTTTCCCAGCTTTCACGAATACATCGTATTGTAGATAAGTACTGACGGTGCGAGATATTGAATGGAGTGATCGCTGTGATTTAAATGTTGATTATGAGAAGTTTATGTAAAGAACTGAGATTAAAAAAAAATGGTGAGACAAGTGTGGGATTCCTTGTTTTGTGATAAACCGCGCTTCGGGAGAAGGTCTTGCTGAACCAAAATGTGACTGAGTATCTTAAATTTTGTTAAAATGTTAACAAATTATTATTTATTGATGTGTAATGTTTCATTAAAATTGTGTTTCAACACATTGACTACGATCGTGATAAATTTATATCTAGTAATCCGTACACGTTCCACGGTAGTAATAAGTACAGTTCACACTCGTATGGAATTATTTAAAAGCACAGCGACTGTGTGCGAATAGCATAACGCTAGTCACATTTGTGTGTTTTATGGCAGTAAGTGTGTTAAATTAAAATAAATAGGTACTGTTTTTACTAGATTCTTCGACTACGGATTAAAATTTAACCTAAAAATTAAACGATTTAACTTAACAAAACGCGAACAAATAATGAAATTTAATTCACTCCCTCACATTTTCTGTAAAGTGACGCCTTTTACCGAAGCAAGAATATGAAAATTTATTGTCATAGAGCTCAATAAATAACCAAACTGTATAATATAATTATAGATTTTGATATAAAGACGAAGTTACGGACGTTGTATGTTTATTTTGTGTTGTGTATATAATTGGTTGAATCATACCCTTGATTGGTCATTACATCGTTTGTATTATTTATAGGCATTGGAGCATATCATGTGTATAGAGCAGTGATGATTATTCGAATAAATTAGAACAAAAATAGTTGAGCATATTGTTTTATTTTGTGAGAATCCAATTTGTGAGAACGGTAAGTGAATTGCCACATAACACATAACGCTTCTTTGTCTCATACCAGCAACGCGTATTGATATACAATTCCTACATTAAAAGGTGTTATTGCCTAATTGTACGTTCACACGGAGACTAGCAGTCGACCAAGGACGAAAAATGCACACGCGGACGCCGTGTGAGCAGTTTTTGAGTTTTTATACACTTTCTGTTGTCACTGCGGTCGAGATTGACGGTATACATCATAATAACGCACTGTCTAGTCACCATGTGAATTCAGCATTCCAGCATAACTATTCAAACGATAAGCAGGAACGGCTACATTGCAACCCAAGCAATCCGCCAAATTTTTATTTCGGATAGCTTTATGCCTCCTCTACACTACTCGCGAAGATCCTCGGCGAAGTACTTTAGAAACTTTGGCTAAAGTCCGAAGTGCATCACTATACACTTGTATTACTTCGCGATGAGCTCATTCGCCCTATGGTGCTGCGTTTGACTTGATCGCAAAAACCGACAACAAATGAAAGTCGCCCGAGGCGAGGTAAAGTTTGACGAGGTAAACCGAAGTTCCCCGCTCTTCACTATATTCGTCTAACATCGTCCAACTCCGCGAGTAGTATAGTGGAGGCTTTAGTCAAAGAACCAGATATGCCTTTTTACCAATGAACGTCGTAGGTATGCTACGCAGGTCTGTCAAACCCACAAAAATTATTAAGGCAATGAAAGACAAGACGTATAAGGTCGACATTCGATCGGATTGACAACAGAAAGTGACTGAAAGTAAAAAACTGTTCAGACGGCGTATGCAATTTATCGATCGTTTAAATCATGTTTTAATGTTTAATCATTCAGAAATTTCGTTAACCAACTTTTTAAATCGGTTAAAATACATATTTTGCAAGGATCACGACAATATAATGTCATATGCAAAGATTTGGACTTAAAATGGAAGAAAAATTTAATCACTATTTTGTTGCATTCGCCATTGTAGTATCAGAAGTACTGCCGCCAAAAAGGTAGTTTGTGATATCCTAACTTTTAATCAAACACAAATAAATTTAACATGTTATATATTTTTAACGCTACAATAACTCACGAATATAATACTTTATTTACATAAATAAAATTAGAGATATGATTATTGCGAACCTTAACTAAAATCACAACGAAAACATGATTTAGGACCATTACAGTGTACACTAATATATTTTGTTGCACTCACAGCTTCCATATATACTAAAGCACACTTATTTGACACATTCCATTTCGATAAATCAATAAAAACTTATAACTTTACATCATGTAACTAGATCAAGAGTAACGAAAAAAAATGGTAGAAAAAGTAAAAAAATATTTTTTCAATTACGTTCTAAAAAAAATTAATTCTACCATAAATAAATACATTTACAAAATTATTAATTAAAATAATAATTCCATAAAAATATTGGTTACTAATATTTTGAAATATAGTTTTATATTGTGTTCAAATGTCGCACATACTATAATTATAATATTCTATCTATCCTACCGTGATAGCGACTTGTTACAAATTAAAGGCGAGGAATGTTACTTTAAAGTGTCTACTTATAATAAACCCAAAAAATAAGGCGAACCCAAAAAAAACGCCGTTTATGACATAAATCTAAAAAATAAAAAAGAGAGCCATCGTGACATTTTTTATTATTTTTTTTATCGCGGTTACTTATAATTTGACTAGTTCAGTAATTTTATGCATGCAAATTTAAGTTTCAAAGTAAATTTTATTCGTAATTTCAAATGAAAAAAACTCTTACCCAACAAAACAAAGTTGTAGGTACATAACCTAAAAATATTTGAAAAACGAAGAAAAAATATTTTTAGAAGTTTAAATTAGAGTTATTAATGCTACAATTTTATACAACAAGATAACTAGTAATTCAAAATGCATTTTTTTTTAACAAAACATGGCTCTCGGTAACAATGGCTTATAAAAAGTTTTTCAATATTGCAAAAGGCAAAAAAAAGGTTAAAAAAAAGAACAGTTTTAAACTGTATTTAATATAACGTGTCTCCAATGTTTTGTTGCAACTTTACAGTACATATAAAACTATGCAGTTAATAATAAAATTATTACTTTTTACTACCAATAATAACACACACGGACGTAACGATCGATCAAAATCAATTAACCTTAGAAAAATACATTTATAACTCTCCATTAGATCGTAATGTATCTATCTAACATTGGTTTCTAAACTAACTACAGTTAAATTTAACATCTGGTTGTAAATATGGGATTCGTACGTCTATAATACTATATTTTATATTAACAACTCTACTACATCGATAAAAAAAATACACATTAATGTATTTTACAACTAACACATACATACGTAAATGATCTTTGTTATACAAATTACATGTAAAACGAAACGACACATAAACAAATACATTTTCTACACACCTACCTCAATGATAATATGCGAGAGATCATAAATCGCTTATAGCTGATAAGAACGTGTTAAATATCATCTTACTTATTCACATTTTTAACTTTTGAAGTATGCTCACTGCGAGCTTATGATGGCGGGAAAAAATATTGACAGATGACATTTGACACTGACACATGACACATGTTGTCAAAACTGAAAGCTGGTACATCCGGTCCGTTTTATATTGAGTTTGTTAAGTAGTGGTGTACAATGAAACTAGTATAGATGGGTAGACGAAATATAAACAAATAAATAAAAAAAATATATGGGAACAATAACAACTATTATGCTTTTTCTTTCGATTATGCTTATTTTATTATGAAATTATTTTTTAAGACGGTAGGTTTACCATATTGCTGAAATATTAGTTAATTTAATATTATCTCCACTTATTATACAAGTTTCACGATGTGCCGAAAGTTCGCGAAAACAAATGGCGGTGGAACAGCTGTGCCACTAAGTATCTATCCCCTTTTCCACCTAATGTTATTTGTTTTATTTCAAGACGTTTCTGACGTGTCATTAGTAACAATAACGTCGACGAGCCTATCTGTCACTAAACTGTCACATATTGCAGTCAAATCAATCAAGTTTCCCGCCAATATACATATCAGGTAAAAAAGAAAACCGCGCTTTGCAGTCAGAGGGACATTGCTATTATTAAATTTTACCACTATTAAAAACAATCAGTACACATATCACGTTCTAATCGCAAATAAGCGATAAGCCCAAAATTAAAGTAATTTGGACGTATGTGAACATTCATGTCATGTTTGAGTTTCGAAATAGTTTTCGCTGCGAATTCCCCGCATTACTTTTAACTGGGATTACTAATTGCATGATAATTTCAAAGTTTAGGTGTCTTTGTAATTTATTACTTTAACGAATCTTTCTAGTTATAAACTACAGGCCAATGGCAAAGGTCTACATATAACCGTTGTTATTCAAGTAAAATGCCTTATATTCTTTCCATTCCCCTCTTCTTGGGGTCGTTTAGGTCACAATGAACTAAAGAAAAATATTTATGTGTATATACTCTACAATATACAATCATGACACACTGATTTAATTAAAAATACCAATTGAACTTTATTTCTTGGACACCAAGGTTTTTGCTCGTAGAAGTACATTGTACTTTAAATAACAGCTCATTACTTTAGGAGCATTTGTAAATATTATTAGTTTTTTAACATACAATCTAATCGATTTAGTATACAAAATAAAATAAAAAAAGATACGAAAATCGATTTTTCCACATTTATATTTGTCAAATCATAAAACAGGATGCCAAAAAAACATATCTTAAAGAAAGAAAAGTAACCAACGAAGACCAATACTCACAATTCCTTCAATTATTTATGTTGAGTAATAAAAATATATCATGAATAAGTTTCCTATTTACAATTGAAAATAAATAATACGCACCTTGTGAGGTAAGCATACGTAAGTTCAAGTTATTAAGTTAATATCATATGGTTTCAACTATCCCTTTTCTTTTAGCTCGCGGCTCGCCCGATATGAATGATGTTTCCTCTGAAGATTTGCTCGTCAACTTCTTCGACTGACCTGAGGTACTCGGTAAATTCTGTAACCAAATTATATTCTTTTTCATATTCATCTCACGTGATTTATCTTACTATTAAGAGTGGGCTACATCAAAATTCAACCTTACAAGAAACGGTATAAAGCTCATATTTTAGTGACAGTGGAATTAACGTTCTATAGGAATGGTTCGTCTGAGATATAGCGTGTGTTCAATTATACCGCATGAGCGGGAGCACTGCTGGTGCTATGTCACTGTACCAATCAGGCTTCGGAATCGTCATAACAAATAACCCCTTATTCATAGCCCCACACTAGGATTCCCTGAGCCGTCAATGCCACGGACATCACACATAGATAAGAACACACACACAAACCAAGAAAAGAAATTTAAACACATCATTCAAACTGCTTTATTGGTAAACAAAACATATGCCCGGTATGGTACCCATTGCACCGCAAGGATCGTGGATGTATCAATTGTGTAATAATAATTGTATTGTGTGTCTCGTTTGTGTACTTCAAATTGGTTTAATATCGATTTTAAATATTTTTGAATAAGCTTTATATATCACCTCTGTTTAATATGTACCTAAATTGCTATTAATAGTGACCATACGTTTTTTAACTTAACCCATATCAGACACCAGGCTCTCAAAAGGAAACTATAAAAATATGTGAATATAACCAGTTACGACTTTTGTAAGAGAAAACAAAGGTTCATTTTATAATTATGATATTAATATTTTATATCTGTACCTGCTGCGCACTGGTGCTGGGTATGGCAGCGGCCAGCCCGGGTGTTCTTCTGATGTTCTCCAACGGTATCTCCTCCGAGCGCGCTCGCGGAGAACCTTCCCGCGACGTGTGGTTGCTGCTGGTACGAGACACGCTGCTGTAATTCAAATAAAATTGTTCATGAATTGTGAACATTTTTATTGTATAATTTTCGTTGTAGTTGACAATTATCCACATTATTATATTCATTTTAATTACAAATTCAAAAGATATGTGGAGAAGTTTCTAACGTTATTTGTTCTCCGCGGCGAAGCATCTTTCCGAAATGGTGGAAGAATAAAAAAAAAACGTGGGAATAAGGTTTTAAAGATACCTTTATGATTAATTGAATGTTGAATTTTAATACGTGAAGAAAAACACATGCAAGCTGTATAGGGGAAAACACATATAAAGTTTACGCGAAAAAGTAAATGGTGCAAGATATATAATTGTATGTTACAAATAAATTTATTAAAGAGAAATTAAATATTAAACAGTATCAGACTTAAAACGTTTTTTTAAACATATTTTTTAATCATATTTATCTAGTTTACTTATAATTATATTCGGGCATAACTCATTCGATTTAATTACTCTGATATATCATGACATTAAGTTTAATTCCCCTTATAATTATACAATATATACATACATAAAATATAATAAGTTATTAATCAATACCTCTCTCGGCTGGTGGTCCGTTCGCGGTAGACAACGATGCCGTCCTTCAGCACGTGCCCGCTCGGCCTGCGCAAGCGCCGATCTGTGTCATCCCCATCGATGCCTTGTCAAAATACAAGCAAAAACACGTTATAGACCATTTCAAGAAACATAATTACTAAATATGTGTTATAAATTAAAGACAATACAATTATTTTATTAGCAATGATCATCACTTGCTTTTAGATCAAAATAGTATAAATAGTTTGCCGCAATCATAATTAAAAAAGCTACGCTACACATTCATAGCTTCAAACTCGAATTCCCAATGCCCCAAGGGTCTAAATCCACACTTATAGTTCCAAAATAGAATTTCCTGCGCCCCACGGGTCTAAATACACACTCATATCTCCACACTTGAATTCTCTGCGCCCCATGAGTCTAAATGTAATGTTACCTGAATGACGTCTAATGCCGGACAACCCCGGGTGGCCGAACAACGGCCGATGTCGTTGGGGCATGGCCGGCGCCGATATACCGGAGACTTCTAGAAGGCGACCGATTTGCTGCATTTTCTTCTGACGAGATTTTGTTCGACCCTGTTATAACATTATTGGAAATGGTAAAAAGGCTGAACCAATAACAGATTTAGATTTGAGTAAGTAACTCGTTAGTTTTACGGCAATTATTTTTATCTACTAACAAACATACACGCACATATAATCCTTTGATGACGGAACTTTTGACGCACGCACGCACGCAATCACGCATACATGCAAACAAGCACACACGCACATACAAACAACAAACGCGCGCGAAAGAGAGACAGAGAGTATCTCAATTAATTAAGTTACGATCGCTTATTATAAAACAGTTTCAAATACCTTAGTAAGTCGTTGCTTAGCCGCCATACTTCGTATGTGATCGTCGAATTTGAACTTAGCACGCAAAAGCACCGTACGGGGTAACGCACCGCTAGCCCCAACTCGTGGCTTGTGAATAGTTAGGTGGAGGCAGCGCGGGTCCTCTTTGTCGCCTTGTATCTTTAAAAAATGGTCATATATTAATACATGCATATATTTATGAAATTAAACTTACTTAAAATACATGTTGGTTTATTTTTCTTCATAAAATAATAATATTTTTAAATACTGGATGTTGTTTTACTATTTATTGTCTGTGTTGACTCTACTATAACTTTTACATACTTGATTTTTTGGGTCATTTTGACTTATTTTATCATATATAGGAATTAAATATTACTTATATTAGTAAGTACGGGCACATCCGCACGTAGTTAGCATCTAATTTGACGTAGATACAGACTCTATATGAAATCTTCTGCTAACAAATATCCCAAAAGCTATAAAATACATAATATAACTATAGAATAAAGTTTATATATACTTCGTTAATTGTATTTAATTACTGAGTGAAAATGTTCTATTAGCAACTGATTCAAATAGTGATTACTGTTTTCAAAGTTGCTCTAAGAAGTCTATCTATCTATCTATCTATCAGCCTTTAAAAACGTCCACTGCTGGACATAGGCCTCTCCTAATTTGCGCCACACAGTCCGGTCCTGAGCCTTCTGAATCCAGCGAATACCCGCTGTCTTCTTCAGGTAACTTAACTGTCTCTAAGAAGTACCATTGATTAATTATATTTCACCAATTTAATTAACTTTACACCACATAATAATGGAAGTAAATTGTTAAGTACAGATTAATTACGAAAATTTGGTTATAATAATAACGATTAATACTTACTTCTAAGTCCTGCAAGCTACCGACTAATTTCGCGACGCCCCACCCGAGTTTCTGCTTATCCGGTTCAACCAGAATAATCTGAATATTATCCACAGCCAAGAACCGATGGTGCCAAGTGCCATCCTTCTGAATTATGTCGCACGATATTAGGTCGGAGTCATCTAAAAAAAAATTAACGTTTCTTATAAGTTCTAATTCCAAATAAGCTATGACTTTAAGAACTCCTTGTTCTTGTACGGACGCAGGCGTTTATAACAGAAATTGTTAGTCAATGAGAAATGTATGTAACTTTGATCTTTATTTGCTTCACAAAGGTATGCATGTCAATTGTTAAGTACAATTTACTTGGTGATAATACTTCGGTCTTTACTTTGCGAGAGCCTAGTACCCGATTGCCAATTAAGTAAAAGTGATAATTAATTCTTAATAGACACCAAAAATAATCTTGCAGTATTCAAACTTGAGTCGCCCGACCAAAACACTAACATTCATAAAGATAACAATCCGAGTTTTATATTACGACCGTTTCCAATAATTTATCTATACATAATCTCAGGATAGGTTAACAGTTAATGGCCT
>DWPA01004396.1:0-12872 GCA_018251375.1 Calpodes ethlius | reverse complement strand
CACCCATGACCCGAGAACAAATATTTATCTGTCACATAAATATCTGCCCCGGCCGGGAATCGAACCCAGGACCCCTAGGACCCAACTAGGCTACGGGGCCGTCAAAAGAGAATTACATATTGGCACTATAGTCGCTACCATAAACAGAAACAGCGAACGAGGCGGCTGAAAAATGTATTACAACTCTTACATATTTTTGATGTAGTTTTAACAACGGTCTTACACAGCGGACAATAATACCGCACGTTGTTTACCAGGCAAGGGCGGTCTCGAAAATGTGCCGTTGTACACGGAAAGAAATCGTACATGCCTCCACGCTCACCCTTTTTATGCAAAACGTAGTGAATCAATAGTACGATATTTATGTCGTGTCTTTTCAATATAAATACAGAATATGCTGGCATATTAAACACAGTAGTTAAGATACTGTGAGTAATTTGTGTATAACATTTTTAGGTTTTACAAAAAATTTTGTTAGTCCATCATATTAAAAAAAGGAACATATATTTTAATAGAGTATAATAAAGTTGCTGCTTTTAACTGAAAATTTAATCGCACTGAGTATTTTATTAATGAACTCCATTTCAAAACTACTTAGCTCTAAAAATATAAATACAATAATACGAGTAACTCTAGTTACTGTGTTTTCAATTACAATGGCAATATTATATTGTAACAATAAACTGTTAAGGTGATATTAAAACAAGATTTTGTTTACGTGAGAATGCCGTACTGACATTTTACCTTCAAATAAAAAAATCATCGACATTACGAAGAAATCATTTAAAAAGGGGGAATGAAGACAAAGATTGTAATAAATATTTTATGCACGTACAAATGAACAATTTTGGGTCCAAAAGAATTGTAACTGTAATAAAATTCAAGACAGACAAAGCGAAGTATCAGTACGCGAGTGATATGATAACATACCTCACAATTTTGCGAGTAACGCAATATGAATGCAAGATAAATCGCTCGTATAAATTTCATGTCACGTAAACCGGCAAAAATGTTATCGGCGCAGAGGAATTGATATGGTTGCAAACGAAATGTCGGGGAGATTGTGGTAGGTCAGTACATAGACTTTACTGCCAACGATATCAACTTCACGGTGTCTTACCTGTTCATTGTATCAAATTTGGAGGTCTATTGTAAACATATCTGGTTTCAATCCTTAAGGGGTCTATTACAGTACTGCAAAATTAGGTAAGACTAGGGGTTACAAGACATCGTTCCGAAATAGATTAGAAGAGAATTTAATACCATACGAATTGATTCACTCAAGTACGTAATTTTTTGCCTTTTACGTCAGCGATAGGACCCAGAAGAAAGAAACTCCTCATCGCCTCTAAAATAGTCTTAAATATAAGTTGCACTAGTTGCAAGGTTGCTCATTGCTCAGGAAAATTGTCATTAGACTCATCTAATGTCCTTGCCACACCTGCGTTAACGGCAATACCCGAATGCGCCTTAATTAAAGCAACAAAGTTAAAGTATTAAATGCTTGGTTGCATGCATAGAACTCTATACAAATTTTAAGTCTCGTTAATCTTTGTGTTGATTAACGTTGTAATTAGCACTCTAAAAGTAAAGATGGAGTTGTGGCAGTAACATAATTACCGATTGCGTCCACAGTTGCTTAAAAGCTTGCATCCACCAATTCTACCGTGAATTTTGCCGTGCGTTTTTTTTTTTCTACTGTGCAACATTGCCCGTATATTGCAATCATTTGAGTCGGTCTACCGGTGACACCGGTGCAGTTCTTGTCCGATGATATCTGTCACGTCATACAAATCAGTAAACGAACTTTGCGCGCCTGTTTCGCTGCGTCGGCCGGCCACCTTATACTTTTATTACAGGCGACAAGCATAGTGCTTGCAACGGAAAAATGACATCCGCTATCCGATTGCTGTCAACTGCGGCGGCATCCCGTTTACTGCGGATACTGTACACGTACTGCCTATTAACGGATCTGTTCGATACGCTATGATATATGGACGCCTATTCTAATCTCTCACTTACGATTGACATAAGCTATCAGGCTATGAGAGATTCGATGAGGTATTCATATAGAGGTAATTGAAGTGTAAATAATATTGTATTGTAATGACTATGGAAACTAATGCATTTAATGTATCGTTATACTATTTTAGTGTACAATAGAGAGGATTTTATTTTTGTTGTTGTAACTTGCTGAATATAAAAAATACTTTTCTAATAGTTTTTCTCTCAACTATTTTAAAATACCTATACATTTTTCCTTCACGTTCTGGTTATTTTTAAGTTACGACCTATTTGAATGCTATATGAAAATAATTTAATTGGCTATGCTAACTTTTATGGGGTTTTATAATTTTAGTACGGATCTAAATTAGTTCGGATTATACTCGAGTACAGATAAATTTCAAATATAAATTTACATTGTTCCACGAAGCGAATTAAAAATTTAAATTATGAACTGAGAACTTGATATCGATATGGCAGTAAGCAGAATAAGTTGCGATCCGTGCGTATGCGTGTTCATTATAAAGTTTTAATTTTAATGTAACTTAATACGGTGCAGTTAGTTCTAGAATTTTCCAGCAAAGTAATATACATATGTTTTTTCAATAACATTTTCGATATTTAGGTAGAAAATACATAACAATTTTAGTAATAGTCCCTGCTTACTGGTATATATTGTCGTAGACTGTAAGATTTTTTTTGCCACATCATTAGAAGAAATACAAAGAGCATGAAAATATCGTCACTGCATTTTTAGTTTGCATAAAATAAAAGAAACAAAATCCTGTAGCTAGTTTTTCAAAGTTCGTTTGTCAGGTGGCGCTGTTTGCATTCCTTTGTTAGCGAAAAAAATATGTTATGAATAAAGCGAGGCCAAGCATTGTGTAATATCACAAGGATACAATGAAGTTGATATTCTCACCTGAAATGCCATCGTAGGTCCACCATTCTTCCCAGCTGACGCCGCTCACAACTGCAATCAAACCAATTCTAATTAAGTCTGCACAGCTCTCATTATGAATACTCTACAAGTGGTATACATTTCTAGCACCCTATTGTCTCAAGAACTTGTTACACTATGAATCATGCACATAGTTCTGTGTGATTACTTCTGTACAATAAGTTACGAGGATAATTAAATTTCATTTGATTGTGTCATTTGGTAAGACATTGAAATCTTTGTATCTTCATTTTTGAATAGTTGGTCTGCATTAATAGATAAATAAGTTGGTATTACATTACAAACATAGCTATACAAGTACTAATTTTTTTTTCAAATCACGCTATACTTATAGCCCTCATACTAGGATTCATTGTGTCGTAACTACCTTAGACACCCACACACCCACCCACATTTATAACCCAAATTAAAACACATCATTCAAATTCTTGCTTTACTTTGAAACGAACTCAGGACTCTTTAAATGGAGGTTCAGTATCGTAGCATATTTTTATTACAAGTAATTTATTCTTGGAACAATGATATTTATTCAAGCATATAAATAAACATTTTCTTCTTTACTTTGTCACTTATCAACACCTTTGGATGGAGGATGCATGCCCTTTCATTACTTCCTGTCTAGCTGATTTATTTAAACAGTATTACAGAAAATTTGATTATTTTTGTTACAATTTCAATTACTGCATCTAATGATTAACTATACAATTTCCGACCACGCTCGAGATGCTTAACTCGATTGATTGCTGAAGCTCCTAGTGTGATAGTTATGCAGCGCTACACGTCGAGCTATGAGCACTTCACGTCACGCCATATATTATGTAGTTCACGTGCGATTATGAGCTCTTCAGTAACACATACCGGTATACTCGTATTCAGACACGTATCTATCATCTTGATACGTTACAGCGGATATTCGAATTTAATATTTAGTATTTATATCGCGCAATATTACAATATAACACGAATAAGCGTACCTACGTAGTTTTTCAATTCGCGTGTTCGGTTCCGGGCATGCGAGCTGTCGGTCTCGATGAGGGCTATTCAAATTAATAATACATTTTGAACAAAGGTAGAGTTTGAAAAAGTTACTTAGTAAAAATCGATTTTTAACGGTATCTGCCATGTTTTTATATCAAAACGTCTTCTTAATTGTTTGTTAGTTTATTAAAATTCTCATGTTTTTTTACAACAATTCATATGCATAATTTCTTGGCAATGCATCCTTTAAAACTTCGAACCTTTTTCTATAGTGCGATACTTCACAACTCAAACAATAATGACATGTGAATGGGCTATGTGATTAGTATTTTTAGTAGTTTAGTCATGTATTTTTATGTGTTGTTGTGTGCGTTTTATGTTCATGCAAACTGAACGGAAAGCAATAAATGCTTATTAACACACTCGTACCCCCGCAGAAGGATTCCCTGTGTCGCTGGTGGCATGGACAACCCAGATAACACGTCACTAAACCCCATGATCCGAGAGCAAATATTTATCTGACACATAAATATCTGCCCCGGCCGGGAATCAAACCCAGGACCGCTCGTTTCGTAAGCAGGGTCACTACCAACTAGGCTACGGAGCTGTCAAATAATAACAACCTTAGAAAAAACAAACTAACGCTATTCGGTAATTTATTTGTATATATAGATGAGCCATACAAAATTGCCAAGTGCTCTTTTATCGCCGGGATACGATTTCCTTAAATGAATCAAACAAAATGAAATAAATAAGCCAATGAACTGTGAAAGAGCTTCTTATGAAACAAAACGTTTTCCTTGACAAGCCGCTGATTTTTACACTCCAGTTATTCGAAAATTGTTGCAAACGATTGGACGTTTCGTTAAATTGAACATTTATATAATTGTACCGTGTTTAACTGTGAGTTGTGTAGACTGGTCTCATTAATTCTTTAATTTTATAACCAATATTTATTTTGTCTTGAGTTAGTTTTTAAAGGAAAACTTATCATGAAAGTACCTAATGTTACCGTTACATGGGCATATAGTTTTTAAGTATTTGGTCAGTATGTACTGAGTTCACACAACGACTAGGCGGTGCGTTTTTTTATTTATGCGGTTAACATTCGATCGCAATGACAACAGGAAGTGTATGAAAACGTAAATATTGTTGGCTTCGATCGGTCGACCCCGTATGAAAAAAAGAATTCACCACCTAGTCGTCATGTGAACGTGTACATAAGATAGTAGAATAAGAGTTTTCTTCGGTTTAGGAATTATTTAACATCAATCGTTTACGATTAAGGTACTTCGTAATAACTCATTACTAGACAAGCTAATCGGGTATAGTTAGAAATACTATTAATACGTCTTTATTCTGCGCTATTCCAATGTCATCGTCTAGATAAATGAATCGAGCCCAAATTTCATACAGATTTTCTGAGTTCCTATAACCACGATTCGACATCATATGGCGTTATTTTCCTCCTATTTCCAAATGTACACACAATTCCTTTGATAATGTTACACAAAGGTGAAATTAAATATAGTTCTTGGATACAAGCTAGAAGAATTTAGATCAATTCTGATTTCAACGAAATGATAAAAATAAAACGTCTAAATATTTTGTTTATGTTAATAGCAGTCAAAGAAATTGATGGGTCACCTGATATTAATATCCGCCTATGGACTTTCATAAAGCTATGTGATGAGGTAAAGACCCGCATGATAAGATAAATACTTGAGTAGCAACATAAGAACTGCATGGGTCTAATTCTGCATCTATTCAATTGAGTAAAATCTTTTATCGTATTTCATTCGCAGAATTTAAGTTCAACAAGCGGTGCAACTCTTTCCTTTTTATCTGGAAATACATCGGAAACACTCCTGCTATTTTGCTAACAACTATTTGTATTATCGTAAAATGTAACTAAAAAAAGTTGGAAAAGTTTATATTTTTTTCTTAAATAAATCAAATACAAATAAAAAAGGAACAACTTCAAATAGAACGATAATAAGTCACCGCAGGTTCATGTTAGTCGGATTTGAAGATTAAAATTTCTAATTTGCGCGTTCTGAGCTTCTCTTAATTAAGATTATAAGATTATGATACTCGTAATACTTCAGAGCAATTAATTCTAAAATATTTAGACGAAATTCCCGTGCCATAATTATCTGTGAAGTATCTTTCCTTTTAACAAGATATTCTCACTTTACAGATGCCAGATAATTATTGTAACCTAACCATAACGACTTGCGTATTACCAAAATTATAATTTTACCTATATATTATTAACTTTAACTCATTATTATATTATTTCGTATTAATGCATGAGAGCGAATTTATGACAAATACAAATAATGCGTTAGACAGATAACATTGGGATATACATAATTAATTCTCAGGTAAATGGCCAGTTTCTATAAAGTATAACTTACGTTTAAATACTATACAATACTCATTGTTCTCTGCAACGACAAGATTAACCTTTAAGGCTTAATTCATATTATTTAAAGGTCGTTTCAGCAACTGGCTAGTAGCTTCAGAATAAACGATTATCTATAACATAAGTTTCTATCTCGGCTAAGGACACAACTTCAATAAGCATCAGGGTCTTTCATATCATTAATTAGAGTCTTAATAATGGTACCAGTATTGTACTGAACTTAAAAAAAAAACCTGTTTTTCAACAACATGATATTAAAATCGTTTCAATTAAAAGTCCTGATTTCTTAGTCCTTTTCCATATGATACAGTCGTTGAGGAAGTATACGGATAAGGCTAGAGTGATTTATTTAATGTCCGTTCAATTTAAATATGTCAAACTTCATCAACATCACTTCAATCACCAGAATGACGATAAATTTATAAAAAAATATTGTGCTGCCATGATTGGAAAAACGAAATAAATTAGTTAATAAAAGCGGGCGAACCAGAATACATATTCAGGAACGTGCAGTTGAAATGTATACCAATCTCGAAACTTACTCGATACACGCCTGATTTATGCTTTTAATTTAAATTTTTGCATTCGCCAGGCGAAGTTCGCCACGGACGCGCCGCCTGCATCGCAAATATATGTCGCAGCGGAGTCGAGAGATCGTTTCCAGTTTCGATTCGATACAGCTTGAGCGAACTGCTGAGTTTTAATCTTTTAATGCTACTCAACAAACTTCGTCCGTGGAATACACTCACATTCCATATCACGTTTAGTTGACATGTTGTTCTGTTTGTAAATGCAGTTTTATTACTACCCAATAATAATATGCGGAAGTCGATGTTTAATGGTTGGTAGTGTTCTTTCTGTTCGTTTTATAAGCGTTATATAGTAACATACGTTTTTACGTCATACAACCTAAATGTAGTAGTTACACCTTTACAAGTGGTGATGAACTTCCTTCAGGGGTAGGTACGCATCTGTGGTCAACTTCATGTGGGACATTTTAATAACGATTACTAACTGGACTAACATAGGTTATGGAAAAATAGTCCTAACGCAAAACCCTCTCACAAAAAATAATAACAAACCGATATTCTTATTAACATCTAATCCTAAAAGGTTCCTCCTACAGTCTTGTTAGAAGTTTGCTACAATTGTCCAAGGGTGACAGAGGATGTTGGCACTGCAAGCTCGTTTACTATTTTTTCCCCAAAAAAAAAAAAAATACTATCATACTCGAACTCAATCACACGTAGATACTTAAACCATCACAGTATTCATTTTATTATAATTAAGTTTTAATGAACCTGTTAGTTAAATAATCCTTTAAAATTCGACATGAACATAATGAAAATATACGTATATTTTATATACCGCGTATATATATATTATTTCATAATAATGATATAAAGAGTCTCATAGCAGTAAAGTCGTAATACTTTTGTGATATTGATAACTTCATTATTATACGAGTGTCATCGAATACGTACGAGTTCAGGAATAAAGCCGAAAACATGAAATGAAGATGACGATGCACTTACGGACGCCATGTGAGCAATTTTTGGGTTTTTACACACTTTCTGTTGTCACTGAAGTCGAACGTAGACCGTATACAAAAAAAGTGCCGAGTAGCCTCAAGCGTAAGTATTTAGTTAATCAGGCCAGTCAGTTATATCGAATTTGTGTAGATGGGTACCATTCAGATCTACTACAATCTTATAATATGTATCCTAAATACCTAATCAGAGTCCTGTCCTTAAAGCTCCGTCAGTTGATTGTCCGGATGATTACTAATAAGAGGTTGGTTTGGATTCAAATATATTCGAAGCTTCATACATTTGAGAACAATTTAATCATATATATATTTTATTTTATTTTATTTAAAACTCTTTATTCATCTCACAATAGCATAGAAACGAAGGTAAAGCTACAGTATGAGCCTAATGATGGTTCCTTAATTCTTATATGTATAAAGTTCTAGTCGACATGAATGTATTGTTGATAAAATTAAAAGAAAATAGACACTCAAAAAATATATATAATAAAAGTAGTGGAATTTGGCATTGTTAATTAAAAACAAATCAATAGTACTAGAATTTTGAAATCTGTCTTATATTCAAAACTTCATTTAAAGTAAGATCTATTCGATTAAGTTTAAAGTAAAATGCCTTTTTTATTAGCAATCTAGATCGATTATCTAAACATCTTAACGTACCAATTAACATCTTCGATCCAGGTTCATAATAATATTTCACTGTTTGCTTTCCATTAATAGAACTTACTTAAATGTAAAACGAATAAAAACGTTTTCGAATTTAAACGCTTAGTACGGAAACTATCTTAAAACGAGCATAAAATTGAATTCTTATGCATTGCTGCATTTTGCAGACGCGATTGCTACGTGACGGAGGGAAGTGCCCGCCTGGGAGACGCCAGTCAGCATCTGTTTTGTAGTCTTAACTCTCGACAGTCTCAGACGGAGGCGCACACCCCTCCTCGAATATTAAATTATTTCACAAACTGATTTAGGTGCGATTGAAACGAATAAGAACATTTATTTCTCATAACACTCAAATGAAACAGCACCAGTTACAATATTTCAAAGGTATTGATGTCGCTATCAAATGTTGAAAACGTGAGCAATTCGCAGCCGACGAACTCCACAAAGAGCTGCAACCATGCATCGGAAATGAATCAGTTTCCGTTCTGAGTGAGGCAAACAATATATCTCCGCGCAAGCCAGCATCCAAAACTACACCCTAAATCATAAGTAGTAGAGCTCAATTAAATACTTCCACTTCAACGTCAACCAGTGCAGTACCTGGTGGAGATATATTGAACAACGACTAGTATCGCGCGTTTTAAATTCATAGTGCAAGTTTGTAATGCTCAAGGATTACGCTTAATTCAATTAGGCACGAATAGTTTTTACGCTCCGAGGTGCGCATTAGCGTTTTATAATCGGATGTGCTCTTGATCTGACTTCCCTAACTATTTTCTGATGCAGTGACCTATTCCGAAACGAATGGAAATGTCATCGATGTATGAAATAAATAAATAAAATCACGTGGAAAATAGGCAATTTCACGGTGCATTGGGTGTTCTTTGCCTAGCGTGCGAGTAGCACGAAGCCCGCACCGTCGACGCCCGCACGACAAAAGCTTTATTGGTGCGAATAATTTCCGTAGTACCTGAGCTTTTTTCATACTTCCTACCGTTCATTTCAATTGCATCACAATTATTCAAAGCTGTATTGCAGAATTCTCACAAACGGTCACTGTTCTCATTCAATTTTAAAAGCAGAGTCAGTATTTGAACTTTCACGCGTGTAAACTAAATTGCACTCAATTGATTTCAGTCCATTAAAACTTTTTACATGTATATTTTTATGTGAGTTAAAATATTTACTTCTCTACTTTTCATGTATTACTTGACCAGGAATATTAGAGAGATATCTGCCATATCTAGTACGGTAGATATACGAAATATAATGTTAACACACTGAACTGCTTAGTCACCATCTTTCTTCATTTTTTACTTTAACATATTTTATATTTAATAATATTCGTATGTGTCTTAAAAATATAAACCAAAATATCAATGAGGTTTATTTTTACGAAAATAAATTTTAAAAGTCGCTTATAAAAGTTAATACAATGTATGTGTACTTGCAGAATAGCCACCCTAAACTAAAAAGACAGAAACTAACTAAAAAGACATTATTTTCTTTAGAACGATTTTTTTTAATCACATTTTTAAACCACTTATCAAACCAGTTAAAACATTATTGGGTGTTCGTGGAACTGGCCTGGTGCGGTCGTGTGGCAAATGGAATAAACATTGCCCTCATATATCACGGTCAAATCAAGAAGTGCATTCAGTTTGAATGTTCGATATGTTTTCACTTAGTTGCATTTAATTTGTTTAAGAATAAAGTTTTTGTTAAAGTTACTATATTTGTTAATATGGGTTAAATGATACTTGTTGAAATCTGAACATATTCTTAACCTACGAGGTTGAAATTTTATGATTTCTTTAAATCATAACTATACATTTTTAATCAACATAATAATATATTGTTATGTATGGATAGCATATAATAATATATAATTTATTACATCGAAGAAGAAAGTAGGTTCAAATAAGTTTTATTTTTATTCCATTATTCTTGGCTACACCAGACAAAATCTCTTGCTAGCGACATTTGGAAACATAAACCTTACATACTCGTATTTAGTATAAATTGGAATCATGTATTTAAATAATAATTAGAAATAGTAGTATCTATCTATTATGTCATTAAACAAATTATGCAGATATAAATTATATGTTAATTAAGTAAACTTTGGAAATGAAATCTTATAACTTTCGTATGTAACGAACCAAAAAAACGAATACGCCACATTTGATATTCCAACGCTCCATGCATGTCGCTGCGTTAGAAATTCATAGCGTGAACTCCTGGCTATGCTAATTCGACGCTAATGTTTTGCGACCTGAGAATTGTAACTTTATTTACTTAATATTTAAAGAAATATAAATTGTTTAATGACTTCACATCCAGGTCTCAATTTGATTATTGTTCTCCCAAAACTAGAAAATCTATTAGTTAAACTATTTGAAAGTATAATCCTTGTAACTTCAATGGATATATTTTTGGATTGTATTAGAACTAATTAATATTATAAGTATACAAAAAACCATTGAGTTGATCTTTTTGAAACATTATTTATTTGAAGACGGTTATATTTTTAGTTAACGATTATTTAAAGTTGCGATAAGATGGGATTAAACCAGCGGTTACGGACTGTTAAACACTAATGAAAAAACGTAAGAGACATCTATATTGACATAAATTCATATTAGGTTGATGATAAGTCTGATTTGACAATATACCATAGATATCTGAATATAGATAAAAATCTACAGGTATATCCTAATACGATTAGGGACCGACTCGACTAATATATGGTTTCAATGTGGTTTTAAAATGACTTATAGTTGCTTAATTTTTGTTGTATAAAAACGTGTCTTTACGGGAGTAAAGACTTTTAGGGACTAACACAATTAATGTATTATGCTATTAGTACAACACTGATTTTTACAAAACATGCTTTGAATATATCTTACGTATGAAATAAAACGCAAACAATCAATATTTATAAGAAATATTGCAGCAGTT
The DNA here is from genome assembly GCA_018251375.1 of Calpodes ethlius. Taxonomy (NCBI): domain Eukaryota; kingdom Metazoa; phylum Arthropoda; class Insecta; order Lepidoptera; family Hesperiidae; genus Calpodes; species Calpodes ethlius. The sequence goes on along the minus strand of DWPA01004396.1, from coordinate 1,325 downwards.
TACTTCAACCGAGTCAATGTTATTCAACATTTTAACATTGTAGCAGAAATAATTTACTAACCCAGAAACAAAAGCACACCAATATAATATAAGAATGTAGTCGGAGTCGGACCCACATTGATGCAGTCACGTTACGTATTCAAAGCGTATCGCGCACCGGGTGAGCTTCTACCTATGCTAATTCAGTACTACTTGATACTGCATATCTGTAACATACGTGTACTAGTTTCATTGATAATTTCAATAGATTTCATATATTTACATTTAATTAACATGAGAATTCGTGTATTGATTCAAGAAACATGAAGAAGATTCATTTTCAATCTTAACAATAAAAAAAGCAATAACCAAAAATAATTCACTAATCGTAATCGTTGATATTTTCCTAACAATTTTGAATATAGATTTTTTAAAAATTTTATTGACAACACGATAGCTTATCAATAACTACTAAACGAATAGATATAAAGAAGTATTAATAGATACTGTTCTGTTCTATGTGAAATTTATAAATAACATTATTATAACACTAAATAGATATGAATAATAATTCAAAATTTAGTGCAAGAACAATTCAGTGAAGCAAAGTTAAATTAAAGTCGTATGCGGATTCGGAGTCGGCCGGCGGAGCTTAAGACCGCGCCACCTGTGCCCCTGAAACAATTTGTGGCACGACTGTACGACACTAACTGTTTACTTTTATGCAATTTGCTTTTCATATCTACAGATTTTTTATTTGCATTTCAAGTTGTTTTACCGTTTTTGTACTGTTGCTTTCTTTATTCAAGTTATAAGGTTTTTGGTAGTTTCTTGGAATTTATTTGTTTGTTCTTTTTGTTGAAATATTTATGGAATATTTTTGGTGATATTACATACTAAGCTGTGTGTGCATAAACTATGTTATTGTAGTTAACACTGGCTTATTTCACATTATTTTGATGGTTTGGTTATAGGTTGGGTATGAACGCGACACCTGCTCACTATATCAAGACGTTACTAAGCATTTCGACTTAAGGGTTTAATTGCCAGCGACCCTGACTGAAGCGTCCATCAAGCCCTTGTTAAAATAACAAATTTATCTATTAAATTCCCTTTTGGTTAACACAATCGCATTTTGTATTGTTATATCCACGTAATGATTTTTAATTTTAATTCATATATTAATTATTATACTTTGTTAAATAAGTGTTAACGAAAAAACGTGTCCAAAAACAAAATTAGTCTCAAAAATAGAATAATAATTTATTTACTAACTGTAATTATTAATTTATTTTATCATTATTTAATGTATTAGAAATTGAATGCAAAATTTATGGTAACAAAAA